>JAWQFJ010000485.1:15407-45407 GCA_034096865.1 Theodoxus fluviatilis
TCTTTAACGGAAGCAAGGTGGTGATGATTAGGAAGGAAGAGTTCATCATGGTGGGCTGAAAAAATGTTGACCTGGAAACAGTTTTTGTTTGGCGGAGTTTAATACAAAACATACTTGAAGGAGATAATGGCAACTTGTTGAAACACTGGGCTCCATGAGATAAAAAGTTGATATGATTTTCCTGTTTCAGTATAATAATGTTTATGATGTTTTTTAGGTCTGTAACGTTCACTGAAGAAGGGCGTGTGCCCGAAAGACTTTGATTTTGGTGTTTGTCGTGTGTTTGTTTCTTATTGATAATGATGTTTTTTACCAGTAAGTTTACAGTTACAAGTAATGAATAATGCAGTTGCCTTTGTCTTGATGACAATTAATCTAATCTTACTAGCAAAACATTTTGTTATACTATGCTTAGGTGTTACAAGCACAATCATGGTGATTGGAGAGGCTCTCCTGGGCTGTAGTCTCAAAGTCACACAGCATGAATGTGTGAAAAGTCCCTCATCTTGTAGCTGTGCCTCATTTGGTTTGGTGTCCACATGTATGTGTTTGGTTTTTGTGCAGGCCCAGCTGCATGAGTTCATCCCCCTAATGCTGAAGTACTCCACTGGAAGGGGAAAGCCAGGCTGGGGCAAGAATGAGTGCAGGCCAAGGAGTACTATATCAGTAGAACTGACCCTGGAAGTGAAGATGAGAAGCAGAAGGTATGTCATGGCATTGAAGTGCCTGATTCGCTGCATACGGAATTGAAGAAAAGAAAACAGTGTCTTTGCCAGTTTACATACTTGGAAGACAGAAGATTTTTGTCCCAGAGTGAAATGTTGATGAAGATGAAGGTTTTGAATTTTGATTCAGATCTCATCACTCATATATTCCACCTACTGTTTATGCTGTACATTTTATCTGGCAACATGAATGTGAATCATGGTACTCACATCATGTTGCATCTGCAGTTCATGTCATAGGTTTCTGTCAGATATCATGGACTGAAGCCCTGAGAACTATTGTCAAGAACTGCTACAAGCACCATGGTTGGGAGGACCTAGCTCTTGCAGGTGTTTGAGGACAGCAGTCAGGGTGGCTATGGGGGAACTATGGTGCAGACAATCAACAACCCTGATGGCACCATCTCCGTCACCCAGATCCACACTGGTGCCAACGGCAATGCTGTTGTCACCCTGGCTGATGGCACCCAGGCCACCCTCTATTCCCCTGTACCCTCTCTTCCCCTGTACCCTCTATTCCCCTCTACCCTCTCTTCCCCTGTACCCTCTCTTCCCCTGTACCCTCTATTCTCCTCTACCCTCTCTTCCCCTGTACCCTCTCTTCCCCTGTACTCTCTCTTCCCCTGTACCCTCTCTTACCCTCTCTTCCCCTGTACCCTCTCTTCCCCTGTACCCTCTCTTCCCCTGTACCCTCTCTTCCCCTGTACCCTCTCTTCCCCTGTACCCTCTATTCCCCTCTACCCTCTATTCCCCTCTACCCTCTATTCCCCTCTACCCTCTATTCCCCTCTACCCTCTATTCCCCTGTACCCTCTATTCCCCTCTACTACCCTCTATTCCCCTCTACTACCCTCTATTCCCCTCTACCCTCTATTCCCTTCTACCCTCTATTCCCCTCTACCATCTATTCCCCTCTACCCTCTCCTGTCTTCTACCCTTTCCCCCTCTGCTCCTTTTCCCCTTCCCATCCCTCCTCCTCTCCAACTCTCCCCTTCCTTTCGTTTTGCTGTAAAAAAAATTAATAATGTGAATGTATTAATTCCAATTATTTTTCTGTCCCATTCTCTATGTCATTATACCTTTTTCTTGGCACAGTGCACCAGAAGTTTGTTTTCCAGGGCCTGTATCACAAGTCATTCTTGTCTTTTCCTTATTTCCATGCCATGTATCACAGATAGACTAACTTCATATTTTGTTGCTGCGATGGCTAAATGCAAATACCTCTTGTGTGTGTGTGTGTGTGTGTGTGTGTGTGTGTGTGTGTGTGTGTATGTGAGTGGGTAGAGAAGGAGTTAAATTGTGTTGTGAAAATGATTTTGGACTTTGTTGCAGGCATGGTGACAACCCCAATGTCTCTGTACCAGATAGTGGGGGCCAACATGAACCTGGCCACACAGATGGACAATGGTGGTGGACACGGCACCCAGGTGGCCCTGCATCCTGCAGCTCACCACAAGGCAGACATTGGGGCTGATGCCTCTGGCTCCCTGGAGATTACTGCTTCCAATCACTCCCGCACATGATGACCCGCTCCTCTTGCCTAGGGCTTCACCCTCATCACACACTGTCCATTCCACTGGGACTTGAATGACCATCCAGTCATCCACAAGACCCACTCCTCATTCCATGTCCTTGCTGATCCTCCTGATCTCTCATGAGACTGGCTGGCTCATTCCTGAATGAACTCTACTCCATTCACTGTTTCAGGCAATCCACAAAATGGCATACTTTTCAAGTCATGCTACCAACTAGACTCCTTTCGTCCCATGGCAGGCATGAAAAGATTACTATCAGGTTGACTTTCCAAGGACTGCAGATTACACAATGGCAAAATGAATTAACTTGACTCTTCTCTGAAAAGTTAATTTGCTCCATCTTTTCACAAGCAACATCAGCGTAGTAAACGATTCCTTACTCCATCTCAGAAAAGACACCCCATTACAAGCCAATCTACTCACTTCATCACACAATGTATTTCTCACTCTGCCTTAGTGTGTTGCTCATGCCACCACATTCCAGACTGCTGCATCCCATGGCTGAGTTCATTCATAGTGCATTACAGGTCTCACTACTTATCGCAGGCTACATATTTCCTTCTGTCACATGACGAGCCTCTCCTTCCAGCACACTTGGGACTACTTGATGCTGTACACCAGATCAGTCTCTCCTTGGAAGATCAGACCGGTCTTTCACTCAGGAGCCATCTCTATGCTGCCTGTCGCTGTCATGCAGCAGACCACTGGCTGTGGTACACTGCAGTGTGCCCACTGTCTGCAGTTTCAACTGCTCAGACTGTTGTGCTCTGTGTAACAATTGCACTAAACAACAACTCAGTGCAGTATATTGATACTATTTTCTACTTTATTGAATGACCATTCATGTGTCCATCCGACAGCCGCGTACTCGTGGACAAGGGACTTTTTCATGACACAAGCTACTCAACCCACTGGCTGAGTTGACCCTCTTCATCCCATAACTGACTTTCACACAGAGGGCCATGCAGTGCTCCCAGGCCTCTTGCATCCTGTGCTGCCAGGAGCCTGGGAGTTCTGGGATGACATGGCCACTCTGAGGTGCTAGAGCCACTGGAGACATTGCAGTCTTCATGCTGGCTGCAGCTAAAACTGTATATTATGGAAGGACAGATTAACTAAGTGTGAACATGTGATTAAGTGTGAGTGTATGTATAAGTTGATTAAATTTAGTAGTTTGTGTTGTTTTCTTCTTCGTGGGGGTTGGAACCTTTATGCACATTTGTTTTCCTCCAGAATTTAATTTCATTGAATTTAAAAAAAATCATTATTATATTTGTATGTGCTGCAGGTGTTGATCTGAAGTGGGGAGGCACAAATGTGTTCATGGGAAGATTTTGTCAATACTACCGACAAGTTCCAACTGTCAAATCTATTCACACCACAGAAGTGTTTCATAGAGACATACAATATACTTTATTATTGCAAGAACTTCAAGAGAGTTTGGGGTTGCCAAGGTCATCAGTGGTCATCTACAAGCAAATCAGTGAGAATTGAATAAAATAGAAACATGAGGTTGGCCACCTAGATACATACATAGTGAGACTGCACAAGATTATGTGTTTTTTCATGCATCTCCAAAGTGTCTGTCTCCTGACTCTCTAAGCTACTTCCTACACTTTGGGTCCAGCAGTTTATTTTTGTGTCTTTCCCGTCACTGAACTATGTGAAATACGTTTCTGTTCTGCCTACTCTGAGGCTTTTTGCATGTAGAAACATATGATTAGACTGAATACTGTTTTCTAAACCATGCTATTCCTTGCTTTGTGAAATGTTTTTGAGAGATCTTGTGTTGAGAGGGAGGTAGTGCAGTATCAGACAAAGCATAGAGTTTTCAGCATGTTTACTTTCTATATAAATCTGTTGTAACATTCCACTGGAAATCCTAAAAAGGAACAAGAAAAAAGAGTGTTAGGTAGCTGATAGACCTGATCAGAGCAGTGGGCTGTCACCTGTTTCATGAAATTCTGAAAAGACCAGAGTTATGCTTGGAAGTCGGTTGTAGAACACTGAGACTGAGGTAACATGGGGCCATGTGTCCCTGTGGTTTGGCCAAGGCTACAAACTCTGGTGGCTCCAGTACTGCCTTTGGTCAACTGATGGAAGAGATTGCCAGAGCTCCATAGCCAGGGGTAGGTTCAACATGAAGAGGAGAATGTCTTGTTGAAAACCCCTTTGTTAGACCCCGGCTTAACATGGCAAGTGTATGGAGACAGCACAGCGGGAAGTAGCCTGTCAGGAAGGTTCCGTGTTTTGTGGTGTGCCATTCCTTTTCATTGCATTGCTTTCATTTTATGTGCATCTGTTTTTGCTGTCTATTGTGAATGATACTAAAGTATTGCAGTAGCCTGAAATATTCCAACACAGAAATCTTAAATCTCATGCTTATGACAGAGCAGTAGGTAAGATCAATTAGGAATGCAATCTTGTTTCTTCTTGGGAATTAAATTGATCTAGTACTCTTCACACATCCTCAACAAGCTATATTTTAAAAGTGTCCTTTAGTCTTGCAATTCTACTTGTTCTAGATCCATAACATTTTGAATCCTGTCAGCTTTGTTTTGAGCAAGGCAGTCTCTTGGAATTGCTGGGGAAAATGGTTTTATTTGTTTATTTCTGTGTCAAAATGAGCCGACAAGCATTTGTATTGCATATCATTTTACAAAAATGGAGAGTGCTTGGATGATGAGAGATTTTGAGTGCCTGAGAGTCTGTATGTGCATAAATGGAGAGGGCATGTTCAGATGCTGTATATAGTCATCCTTTCCACTACATAACAAATGTCATGTCCTGCAAGAAAAAAAGAATCAAACGGAAATATTAAAGATTTTGTTACAAGCTTTACAATGGTGTTGCCTCTTTTGTTATGAGATTCATTCTTGTGCTGGAGTGCTTTTGACTTACATGAGTGAATACAGCAATGTAATGTTACTGTCAAGCCGGGTAGCACATGATAAAAATTACTGCCAGCGCTGTCTTCAGACATTTTGTCCAAAACATAGCTATGGCATCCATTCAGAAACTTTACTTAATACAGATGCACTTCATTAGCTTGATGACAACTACAGGCACAATGCCAGCCATTATCAGCTTTACAGATTTATTAAGTGTCAATGCAGTTGGTGTTATTCATCTCACTAGTGATTGTACAGTTAAGGAAAGAACATTTGAATAATGCATTCACCTATTCATTTCTCGTGTTTCAAAGGAATCGGGTGTGTCCATGATTGCTATATGCCTGAAAAAGCTTGACACTTGAATGCTACTTGTCACATGATGACTTCTGGACCACTATTGAATGAGGGTCTCACAAAGGTTCAATGGGATGTTGGCATGAATCACAAGCTTGGCCATGGGGTTGATGCTTCTGCAAGCATGGTCACACGTTTAATTATTTTGAATTTACCAGATGCCCAAATTACATGATCTCACTCAGCACTGACAAAGTGCTCTCTTTCCCTCCAGCAAGCATTATTTGCATAGGAGGAAATATGGTGTCCCACCCTGTGGGAGATCAAAATGCATTTCTACCTACCCATAATGTGGTACCATTTTGACACAAATACGGCAGACATTCGAATGCTGTGGCCGTGTGTGCCAATGGAGAATAAGTTTGACATGCTGAGGCAGTGTTTAGTTTCTCCTTTTTGAGAGGAGCAAAACGAGCAACCCTGGATACACATACCAAGTTCACAATGGTGCAGGACTGGCAGGATTGATGAGCATAGCCAAAGACTTGAATTATGGTCGTTACGATGATAAACGATCTAGGAACGATGTTCGAAGTAAATTATATGTTAGTGAAAGCAATTTAAATACACTTTCTGCAGATTTCGATGATTTTCAACCATTTCTCTGGCAATTGTTGTTGTACATATCACTTCGAGCAGGGGAGATAACTGGAACAGCGGCGCTGCTCATTTTATGGCAGAAAATGGAAGCTGGTGACTGGTGTAGCCGACCGAAAAGGAGTTCCAAAATTAAGAGAAATTCTGCGTCGTCAGCGACGAGATTCTGAGGTAGGTAGTCGCAATTAGAATATCGTCATCATATCTTGTGGTGTTCGTTTTTTGATTACTGCTATTTTGCCGTGATTAGTTACGTTTGGTTCCTGACTGTTAGCATTGTAACAAAGCCGCAAGACCAACGTCACCAAGTCGAAGGCGTGTCGATTCAGAGTTCAACACTATCACAAAAACGTTAAATCACCATGAAGGTGCCACCATTCCAATCAGAATCCGAATCAATTTTGAAATATGCTCGATTAAACTAACCTTGATTGAGTAGATCCGCATGTGAACCGCGCAACGCCGATCAACTTAATGCCGTTGAGATTCAAAATTAGCGGCGTCAATGACGCCGTCACTATGCCAGCTACCGCCGAACCGGAAGACGCGAAAGGCGAACTTCCGGCATATGTTTGTGCGAGCTGTAACTTGTGTGAGCCACATAATAAAATCACAATTTTTTCAGAGGATGTACATAAAGCTATTTATAAAATAGATTATTCGTCACATGCCCGTTTCTTGTCTCGGAAGAAAATTATTAAGCCAAACACAATAGGTCCTACTTTGCACTGCTAGGATTAACTGAGAATGGATGTAGGGTTTAAGAAAACATTATATTCACATAGAAAAGTTAAAGAGCTTTCCAGTGGTACCTAATATGAGTGGGTTATCGATGATAAACACAGAGATCCACGCTTCGAAGTAAGGTGCCCCTAAAACGACGCGAAAAAAGCTGAAGCAGAGACTCTATATACTATAGTATCTCTGGTGCAAGCAAAGACCGTATGGTCTTTGGTGCAAGTACCTAACAAAGGACGGAAGTTCTCTGTTCCCGTGAAAGAGGAGAGTGGGGTAATGATGGAGAAAAACAGGGGTGCAGAGAGGCGTGGGTGGGTGCTGACAATCTGGATGCTCCAAAAACTGACCTCTTGGAGACAACTATGCCAGCCAGTGTCCAGCCGGGCACCACTATGACAGCAGGAGATAAGGGGGAGCGAGAGGGGAAGACAGGACAGGAGAGAGAGAGAGAGAGAGAGAGAGAGAGAGAGAGAGAGAGAGAGAGAGAACGAACTTTATTTTACAAGAGGAGTGAATTACACAGTAGTGCCTTTCCTACATTCAGCCCTTGAGGCAAAATATTCAAATGTGGTGAGAGAGAGAGAGAGAGAGAGAGAGAGAGAGAGAGAGAGAGAGAGAGAGAGAGAGAGAGGGAGGGAGGGGGGGGGGAAAGGGGAGGAAGGGAAGAGAGAATGAGAGTAATAGGGTGGGTGGGTTGGAGAGAGAGAGTTGGGGAGAGGGAGGGAGAGAGAGAGAGAGAGGAGAGAGAGAGAGAGAGAGAGAGAGAGGAGAGAGGGAGGGAGAGAGAGAGAGAGAGAGAGAGAGAGAGAGAGAGAGAGAGAGAGAGTCAGTATAATTATCGCAATAATTATACATGTGCAATTTCTTAAACATACTAAAATGGGTAGATAGTGTAGCAGAGAAGCAAAATTTTAATATGGAACTTGAAGTGACTACAATGACATATTCATAAAAAAACAATTTTCTAAACATCCAAATGTTAAAAACAAATACATACATGTAGGCCAAAGCCTCTTGGTGTACCCTCCCTCCCCTACTCCCCCACCCCCAATCAGCCGGAACCCCTCCAATATTTCAGCCAGGGGTGGCCTGAAGTAAGCATATATGTGAAGAATGGACAATGTAGGATACATAAGAGAGAGAGAGAGAGAGAGAGAGAGAGAGAGAGAGAGAGAGAGAGAGAGAGAGAGAGAGAGAGAGAGAACGACCAAACGAACAAACTTTATTTTACAAGGGTAGTGAATTAGGCAGTAGTGCCTTTCTTACATTCAGCCCTTGAGGCAAAATATTCAAATGTGGTAAGAGAGAGAGAGAGAGAGAGAGAGAGAGAGAGAGAGAGAGAGAGAGAGAGAGGGGGGGGGGAGCTGGGGAGGGGAGGAGAGAAGAGAGATGAGAGAGAGGGTGGGAGGGGAGAGAGAGGGTGGGGAGAGGGAGAGGAGAGAGAGAGAGAGAGAGAGAGAGAGAGAGAGAGAGAGAGAGAGAGAGAGAGAGTGTCAGTATAATTATCGCAAGAATTATACATGTAAATTTTTTTAAACCTACTAAAATTGGTAGATAGTGTACCAGAGAAGCAAAATTTAAATATGGAACATGAAGTAACTACAATGACATATACATAAAAAAACAATTTTCTAAACATCCAAATGTTAAAAACAAATAATATACATAAATGTAGGCCAAAGCCTCTTGATGTACACTCGCTCCCCTACTCCCCCACCCCCAATCAGCCGGAACCCCTCCAATAGTTCAGTCAGAGGTGGTCTGAAGTAAGCATATGTGAAGAATGGACAATGTTGGATACACACATAGCAGTTCCACTGTCTAGACGTCAGATGAAAGCGTGGAAAATTATGTCATAGGATGATGCCTGAGAATAGTGCGAATTTTGTCTTTGAACATAGGCAAAGATTTGATACATTTTGTCATCAGGAAGTGTATTCCATAGAGCAGCCCCAGAGTAAGATAGGCTCGATTTGAAAAAATCGATGCAAGGCTGAGGCAGGTGAAATTTGTCATGTCTTCTGAATGATGACTGCTCAAATAGTTTGGTTAGATATCCTGGTGTTCGGCCATCTTTTACCTTTTTCACAAGCACACACTTATTGAGCTGCAGATGCTTATGAAGAGGCAAAATGTCAATCATTTTCACTTTTTTTCAGTGCTGAGAGATTTATTTGGCACCATAAGCTTAGAAGCTCTTCTGTATAGTGATTTAACTCTCTTCAAATTAGCTTCACTACAGTTATCCCACAATGTTGATGCGTAATTGATGTGTGATACGATGTGGGCACTGAATTTTGTTTTTGCAGGTTTTCGTGTCTGCAAAGTGCCTCAGCTTTGACAGTAGAAATAGATTGCTTGAAATCTTTTTGCACATCAGATTTATGTGTGGGTTCCAGTCTAACTGGAACTACCATACTTGGAAACGTGAACATCGAATTGGACACATTGTTGTCGATTATCCAGGAATGCTTGAAAAAAATTCACAGTCGTGTGACCATGAAAATAAAGAGCCAGTTTATCCAATAGTATGCCGTGATGTACCATGTCAAAGGCTTTTCTGAAATCTAGGAAGACAGATCCTAGCACTTTTGTGGTGTTAATGGCGTGCAGCCAGGTGTCTAGCAGGTGGGATAATGCAGTATGGCAGGAATGTTTTGGTCGGAAGCCCGATTGAAGGGTGTGTAGAAGACTGTGCCGATCAAGAAATGCCAACAGATGTTTGTGAACGTGCTTTTCAATTGGTTTTGATAAAATTGATAGAACTGATATGGGTCGGAAGTCATCTAGACTTGTGGGAGTTTTCACTTTTGGTAGAGGGATAACTTTAGCTTTTTTCCATTCATCTGGTAAGTTTTGCTTGATAATGCACAAATTGTATATGTATGTGAGCGAGTCGATTACATATGGAAGAGAGAGTTTGAGAAGAAAGCTATTGATGCCATCAGGTCCTGTTGTTTTTGAGTTGAGTTTTTCAATAAATCTGCCAACTTCATGAACAGCAAGAAGAGGAATCTCAAATTCCAATGAAGACAATAGTCTCTCCTGGCAGAATTCTTGGAGATATGCTGTTTCAGATTGGAAATTATGGTTGCTATCGCGAGGGAATAACTTTTCAGCCACAGAAAGGAAGTGATTATTGCAGTCATTAACATCATCGGATGGGTATGATGAGTGAGCTTTAGCTCCGTTTCGTTTGGTAAAGGTATTTTTGGCGTTCCAGACTGAGGTGATGTTTTTGTTATCAGTGATAAGTTTCAGAAAATATTCTTTCTTTGCTTTTCTCACTAAGCTTTTAACTGCATTTCTTTGTTGTTTTTTTTAATGCAACGAAATCATTGCTTTTCCTGTGTTTATCTCTGAGGGACATTGTGTCGCACCCTAGCCTGATAGGTAGGACCTAAACCTCTCACACAGAGGGAGTCAGGATATCAATGATTAAGTATTTAACAAACGAAAACTTGATTGCTCTTCGAAAATGTGAAATGATGTAGATGGAGGGGATGGTGAATGATGGTATGATCTGCTGGGCGCCACATTGTCGCTGCACAGATAAAGTTAGTGATGATGATGATGATGATGATGATGATGATGATGATGATGATGATGATGATGATGATGATGATGATGATGATGATGATGATAGATGATTGATGACCGATGATTGATGAAAACAAGCGATGACTGTGATGAAGCAATTCAACACAAATGCAAAATTACATACACATGGCTTTGGCAACAACACACATATTGCCACGCACACACGTGAAAATGCAACCACAATCAAAACAAAATCGTAACGTTTGTCAATAGGATGTCAAAGTGACTAAACTGTACGTCAATGCCACATGTATGGCTTTAAAGGTAAGTGTAAATGCACTCCACAAGAAGGTGTATCTATTTTTTCTCGAGCTAATAAACTTCTTAGCAAATAGATAATATGCGTAGTTTACTTTCCTTTAACCCACCGAGGTGTGGTGGAACGACTGTTGATCAGTTGATGTTCCAATATGCAAATTGTTTATGGACCATGATTGTTGATAATGATACCTAACTGTCACTGGATTGGGTGGGAAGAGAAAGAAAGAAAGAAAAAATCACGTCGGCTAAGTATTCATTTACACACCAAAAATCCATCGAAGAATACTGTAGCCAACTGGTATTAGAGGGTTTTCGTGCTCTTTGGTTCATACACGTAACTTTTTCACAGAGACAACTTCTCTTTATTAATATAAAAAAATTGCTCGATGAGTTTTCATCCAGTGTCATCAGAGTTTGTAACTTCCTCAAACTGTGGGTGTGACCGAACGCCAATCTCCACGCAGAGATCAACTCAAGGGAGGTTAATCCAGAGAGCTGTAAAATCAAACGAGCCAAGGTAAACGAAGTAGTTTCCCCTTCCAGGAAAAAAGAGCACCAGAATTTGGGACAACAATTCAGAACCCGCCGGATCATTTTCCCCCCGACAGGACTCTACGTTCAGCTACTTGTATTTTGCACATATGTACTGCAGCTAAACTGCTACTCTGAAATTGTTACAAACACGTATGTTTACATGATGTAGCTGAAATAATAGCGTTTAGGTTTTCTGTCTTGTGACGTAGAAGCATGACAGAACATGCAAACTCCGTTCAAGCGCAAGGAAAGCACACATTTTGAAAATGGGGAAATCATCTAGGTGGTAAAAACAGCAACTTTATAAACTCGACGTGAAATGCAAACAGTGAAAAACGACTACACACAAAAAAGATAGATTATTCCACGAAAGTGACAACTCTGACACCCATAGCTCCGTCGTTCTTCGTTAGATTGTAAAAAAAAAAAAAAAAAAAAAAAAAACAGGGTAAAGGTGTGGTTTTATATAGCGTCTTATCACCCGTGTCTGGAGCTCACACTGCTTTACACTTTACCCCCTGATCACTGGGCCGCTTGCTAAATCTTTTGCCAGCACCTGACAACAAACACAGCAAGAGACAGATAAGACTCCCGGACAGTCTGGGTTGATCGATGGTGAACAGGCACCCGGTACTCACCTTTGGAGGAGATTTTCAAATGTCCTGCATCGTCGTTGGTCATCAGGTCTTCATTTCGACGTGTTTGGGGTCATAGGCTTGGGGCACCTGATATGGTATCTCTGGCGTGCTTCTGACTGGGATTCCATTATTTTTAGCATGTACAGGAGATGATTTTAAGGTCTGGGAATTTTTCTGATTCTGTTGTACAGGAGCCAATCACACTGTCAGTTGAAGATGTTTGTAAACAGCTGAAGAAGACTAAGGTTAACAAGTCAGCAGGACCTGATGGTGTTAAGCCTAAGGTATTGTCCATCTGTGCTGATAAGCTGTGTAAGATTTTTCACACCATGTTTTCCATGTCTTTGTCATTGTGCAAAATTCCATCTGCTTGGAAAACTTCCTGTATTGTGCCAGTGCCTAAGAAGCCTAATGTGTCATTACAGACCTGTAGCTCTTACTTCTCACATTATGAAAGTTTTTGAAAGATTGGTGTTGACTGTATTGAAGATCCAAGTTGCTGTTTTTCAAGATTCTTTGCAGTTTGCATACAGGACCAAAGTAGGGGTTGATGATGCAATATTGTTCATGCTGCATTCTGTGTACACGTTCTCCAGAGACTAGCTGCTCGTTGCGATAGCTATCAACAGCGGTCGCCAATGAGCTTTCATGGCGAGCGTTCATGCAGACAGATTTAAGGAAGAGGAAGCTTTGGGCTTCCCCAGCTCTCGCCGTGAGCGCACCTCTCTGATTGTTTTTAACATTTATCGATAGGAACTGCTAGCCTCTGGGAAACGCGCTTCCCCCCCCCCCCCCCCCCCCACCCCCCCACCCCCCTTTCCTGTCCTCAGTAGCCCCCTGTGGACGGGGTAAGAATCGACCTACCGAGTCTCCCTACGCATTTCGTAGACTGCAAATAAGTAGGAAATCGTGACTTGACTTGCTCTTATTCCAAACAAGTCTCCTGGCTTTTCCTCACGATTGGTCTTACATAGCCTTCAAAGGCTTATAGGCCGTAAAATCGATCGACCAACCGATCGATCGATTGATCCATCCATCCAGTCAGCCACTCCGAGATTTTGTTTGTGCGCAGATCAGCCTCGCCAGTCCGCTGCGCACCCACAGACCTGCTGCGTACCCTCATTTCAAAGTTGACAGGTCTTCGTGGACAAACAACAAGATGAGCATAGAAATGTTCTTTAGAGTTGGATAGCGGTTTTGCTACCAGTTTAAATTTAGGACTCTAAATGGGTTAGGTTCATTGATCTTTCTGGATAATCAGAAATCACAGTCAGGTTTTAAAGACTTGGTGCCTCCCTGAAGCTCCTGGAAGCCCCTTGGGCTGCCTAGGGTACTCCCTGGTTGAGCCACGGGAGAAGGCCCCGGAAGACCGATAGCCAGGGGGTCCGGCTCGTGCGGGGCCGGCTACATCGACGGCTCTGGTCATCTGTTGCTGCATTCTGACAAGAAGCAAGAACAACAAGAGGAAGGAAGTGACAGTACAAATTTATTCCAAAACATAAGTGTACGATCTTGATGCTATAAAACAATGCAAGATGTTGGCGATGACACTTGATGTCTATTTACAAGCATGCAACGTAAAAGTTTGTGTTTTTTTAATATAAAGAGGAACTCTGACGAGCTCATATTTGTTTCAAAGTCACCATAAAAAGTAATAAAACCAACTGAATGACAACCTAAGGGGCCACGTGTGTGACGTTTTGATAGCTGCTTTAAGACCAAAAACAAGAGAGAGAGAGAGAGAGAGAGAGAGAGAGAGAGAGAGAGAGAGAGAGAGAGAGAGAGAGAGAGAGAGAGAGAAGAGAATACTATATTTTAAGCAACAAACCCTTAGGGATGTTTACAAATGGGTACTATAGTAATTACAGAAGCACTATTTTATTAAAAACAATCCTTTGGAAACAAAAACTCCATGCATATGTGTGACCAATTACAATCCACTAAATAAGCAGTCTTGTGAGAGGGAGGGAGAAAACGTGAGGGGAAAACAAAAGGCCAAAAATAAAAAGCACTGCAATGAAGACTTCAAAGTAATTTTTAATGGGGGGGAGAGTGAAGGGGGGAGGGGGGGGGGGGAGAAGAAGAAGGGGGGTGGGGGGTTGGGGGGTGGTGGTGGTGGAAGGGGTGTGTGTGTCTAAGTGGGAGGGGGAGTAAAAACGAAGGAATACAAGAGTACAGGATCTATAGGATGTAAAGATGGAAGTGAAACATAAAATTAAATTCAGGACATGCCACCTTTAAAAAAAAACAAAGGAAAAAGGGAGGAAAAGGAAAAAAGAGAGAAAGAAAAAACACTAATTCCACAACACACTGCGGTCTAGTTGATCTTTGATGAATCACTTCACCCCAGAGACTGCATATTTGTTTCGATTTTTTCCCCCACAGTATAGTTTACATCTACATGGAAACAATCTTTTGCCACACAGGCTTAGAAACAGATCAAAAATTTTGTTATGCACTAGGCACTTGCAAAAAAATATTCAGGTGCCATGCCATATAAAAACACTTGGACAACATAACAGTAAACTGAGGCTAACAAACTTGTTACAATTGAACGAACTTATGGCCATAAATATTTACATGTTAAAACGTTTATTGCTCTTCAGTGGTGCAATCAATGAATTGAGGTTGTGATGGGGGAAGAAAAAACCCTTGCAACACAACACGCTCAGAACAATTTGCCATTTACTTACAACCTTCCTCCAGAGGAATGCATGTTGGCATCAAGAACGGGCCAACACGCAAAAACCAAAGTAAGGCATCATTCATTCACTCACATCTCATCCTCAACTGCATCATCCAGTGGACATGTAGCTTTTCATCCATCTTTGCAGCTTGTAGATGCACATGATAAACTCTCTTGTGACCTTTGGAGTAACAGCAAATACACAGAATCTATCAACAGCATTGAACTCAGCACATCTCCCTGCCCAAGGTCCAAGTTGGAGATGGTGGATTAAAGCAATGGCAAAAATGTATCTTGCTTGTAGCCAGACATCTCCAGCATTGACTGCTGGTACCTCATGCAGGTAGGACAGCTAAGACAAGGCAGACCAGTGGATGGATGGATTGGACGTTTGAGTGGGAAAAAAAGTTTGGTAAGCCTCAAACAATGAAGGTATGAAACTTTTTCAGGAAATGCTTCACCATCGCTTCAAGTTGCACCTGAAGCTTGATGTGCAAAACGAGCAGGTTCAAAGCAAAGCTGGAAAGCCTGGACCAACACAGCCATTTCCAGCTGATTTCCAAAAGTGTTGAAAACCTTAATGCCAAGACAAACATACAAATTGATTGACAAAATATATATTGCACATTTTCAATGAAAAATATTTTGCCTAATTTTCATGACACACAGTGGCTTAAACTAAAATGATTTTTTTAATGCTTAAAGCAAAGTTATTTTAAACAACAGTAATAATAACTAAAATAAAACATTGAGGCATACAGGTTTACATTCAACTTTAAAACAACTCTTTCAAAGCCCTGGAGCAAACCCGATGTAAAAACTTCACTTTTGTCAATTTTTTTATAAAGGCAACAACAACAAAATAATAACCATGTAAGTTGCTATTCTTCAAGTTCTAGCTTTAAAAAAAGATATAAAAATAGAGAGTGACACAACCATTTCTTAATATAGGAAAAAATATCTGACTCTTTGAGATGACATCGGTTCAATGCACTTTGAAAATCTAGGATTAAAACATCAACCCAAAAGCAACATAGGTTAAGAAAAAAAACAAAAAAACATGGCCAGTAAAGCCAAAAAAAAGTTTTAAAAATCCTAAATATCTCATGCTCCATATTAATTAAATCTTAAAGAATCTCTAGAATAAGCAGTATCATTGCTAGATGTGCATTACCCGACAGCTTATTGTTAGGACATAGATGCATCCATACGACTGTTCCTTTAATCAAATGTGCAGTTCACCATCTCTGTGGAGTGAGCGGTATTTATTGAAACTTCTGCAGTGGGACTGGGGTCAGGTTCGGAAGAGACTTCTTATCTGGACTGCTTTTTCATCAGCAAGCACTATCACACAAGATTTGAGGTAAACATTCCAGCAATATGGCTTCAAAACTTTACTATCCAGCCAGGCCAGTCAACTAGTAAACATGCAGTAATTCTTCACAGCAATTTTCTCCCAACAACTTGTAAAAGCACGAATCGTTACAGTAATACGGTGGATGACCTGCAAGGTGACACAAAAACATGCAGGCAGTATCTGTCATTTAAGGCACAGTTCAATGCAAAACAGAGATAAAAGCCTGACTTAATTTCCTCTCATCGAGGTTCCCTCTTCAGTTAAACGCCACCATCAATAACTTGCTATGAGTCTTTCCTTCGAGGTAAGATCAAAATCTGTCTGCATGGAATCTAGACATCAACAACTGCTACAATGTAAAACCTCTATGGTGGACTGGAGGGAAAATTCCACAGTAAAATATGTTGTATTGTCACAAGACAGTATACAGATCAGGTCTTCATATTGCTGTGTGTGAAATATATATCCAACGGAGAAGATTGCTTGAGGGTTTCTCGTCATCAATGAGAGTTAAAACATAAATCATTTCAGCAGCAAATAAAAGGCCAGGAGAAAAGGACTGGCTTTTTCTCAATCACGTGTAAACAACGGATTACTGGACATAAGGCATTCTGTGATTGGAGTTCAAAGATTCAACTACAACGAAAGAAAAACTGGAATAGCTTCTTTGAATAGTTGGACACTTCCAAAGTCAGACTTACTAAAGTCTAGGCTCCATTCTCAAACTCAACGCTCATAAAATCTAACCTTTTCTCTCCATGTGCTTTCATAGCAGGTCTAATCTTAACCCCATGATTTTAATAATCTCTCATTGACAAATTACTTCATGGTTTGAAAGAAACCAGCCGAATTAATTTGATTTTCACTCTGCACTGAAAAAAAAAATGATCCATTTTGCAAATTCCAAAATATACCTCTGCCATTCGAAACACAAAAACTTGGCATCAGAGGAATCTCTGATATTTGCATCATGAAACCAATGAGCAGAGGTTGATCATTTAAAATATGCAAGAAAAGCCCATTTCATGCACAGTGATAACATGAACAGAAAACTCATACATAAACATTTTGTTCACAGAAAATGCTCACACCACTGCATCATTCACAGAAAGCACTTGTATTAGCTGCAGTGTTCACCCCAGCAAACATCAGTCAGTCAAACATGTACACCAACGAGGCTACATGACTTCACATTACAGCAAGAAAAAAAGAAAGAGAGAGAGAGAGAGAGAGAGAGAGAGAGAGAGAGAGAGAGAGAGAGAGAGAGAGAGAGAGAGAAGAGAGAGAGAGAGGGAGAGAGAGAGAGAGAGAGAGAGAGAGAGAGAGAGAGAGAGAGAGAGAGAGAGAAGAGAGAGAGAAGAGAGAGAGGAGAGAGAGAGGAGAGAGAGAGAGAGAGAGAGAAGGGGGGAAAAAGTCTGCCAGATGGCAAACAATCTTTAACAGTTTTCAGAGGTAATAATTTTGCATATAGCATGGTAAAACCATACACTTCTCATGAATGCGTGATACAAATACATAGTTTTCTGAGTCTATATGAAGGCAGCAACAAAAGGGCATTGTAGACGATTGGATGAATGATTAAATGACTGCATTAACAAATGAATGTTTTAATGGACATGAAATGTAAAACGTTATCAGTGATTCTCTCATGCTGATACGTGACTGGAGATCATGCATTTGCAATATGTAAGGCACAACATTTTTTAATTCCTGTTCACAACAGCATACACATAGTATGAATTGCAATGGATCACCATACTTAGCAAGGCTGCAACCATTGCAGGCTGCCTGCAAGAAAGTGGCTTCACTTATTTTGAAACCAGAAGTTTTCTCTGATTTGAATCCGTTTCCTTTGGACTTCTGTGCATCTTCTCTCTTTGTGTCTCACAGAACTGTTCCTTGATGCACAGCACACATTTCAGCTTGCTGTTGATTCCGAGCTTAATACCTACACCACAGAGAGATAGAAAGGAAGAAAGAAAAGAGGCAGGGGGAGGGAGAGGAAGAGAGAGAGAGAGAGGGGGGGGGGGCTCGGGGGAAGGGGGAGGAAGGGAAGAGGGGAGAGAGAGAAAGAGGGGAGAGAGAGAAAGAGGGGAGAGAAAGAGGGGAGAGAGAGAAAGAGGGGAGAGAGAGAAAGAGGGGAGAGAGAGAAAGAGGGGAGAGAGAGAAAGAGGGGAGAGAGAGAAAGAGGGGAGAGAGAAAGAGGGGAGAGAGAGAAAGAGGGGGGAGAGAGAAAGAGGGGAGAGAAGAAAGCAAAAATCTAGAGACTACAAGCACTTTAAAACAAAGTCTCAGTTACTGAGAGCACTCTATGAAATAGAACAAAACACTTCTCCACACAAGAGACACTTCTGAACACCTGCACCAGCGCAGCACACTGGGCTGGGAGGCCCATGCACCTATGTACAATGAAGTCACTCACCTACACAGGAACCTGAACTAGAACACATTTTGGCATCACCATTCGTGATCCTTCAGGACCATCCTGCACTTGTGCTCACTGCAAAATGCTTTGCCACCATTTCGCAGATGACAGTCCCAAAGGCAGTTGCATGAAAGTATCTTTTGGATCTCCATAATTGTCACCTTCTCTCTCAAAGTAACTTGACTAGACTAAGTTGAACCAACTCTGCAGGGCTCCCTTACATACAAATACTCATTGCAGCACAACAATACAGAAAACAGCTTGGTTTATCTACAGATCTTTCAAAAGCCTAACCACATCAAATGAACACAAGAATTGTACTGGGATCTCAAGGTGGACAAGGGCGAGATATCTTGGACTCTTCCTCCCTGATGGCTTTGCAGGTTCTCCGTGCCCACAATTTGCTCTGATATAATCATAATGATGTTTAAAGTGACTGAGATCAAAAAATAAGAATTCATAGAGAAAATTCTCTGTATATCTGGGCGGAGTGTGTTTTTAAGGCCATTTGAAGAACAAGTTTAAAAAAAAAAGCCTTTCACACAACCTTTAGGCCAAGGCATACAGGACAAGAATCATGCATGAAATCTCCATGACAACGCATCCCAGACCCTCAGCAGGACAGGTCTGCCTAGTTCAGCAGCCAGATTCCTCAAAGCAGAGCTGCCAGGTTTCCTTGTTGTCAGCTTCCCGGCTTCTGGTCAACAGGGCAACGTGGTTGGCAAGGACCGTCATCCTCATGAAATTTGCTGTCTTAAACTCTCTTTTTTAAGGATTCCAACAACAAATCTTCCCCATTCCTCAAAGAAAGACATCCTTCCTGGCTCTTTGCAACAGCAAGGTGTTGAGGATGGCAAAAATCACAACACTGAGAGAGGTTCCTTGTAGAAATGGAGTCAACACTTCACTCCACTTTGTCCCATCTCATGGGTGCGGCCCTTCCACAATGCCCTAAGGATTCAGTTTCACCGTCAAGCCGGCTGAAGGTGCAGGCAGCTGAAAGTGGACAGATGAACGCAAAAGTTCCAGCAAGCAGGTGACACAGCCAGACTTCTCCAAGAATCTGCAGCACACCTGTCCAAAAGTGCAGAGGTGAAGGTCATGCTGTCCACTCTCTAGGCCTCATCCTCAGAAGAGGTCCTTCCAGCCCACAGAGTCTCCACTGCGCTTGGGGCAGCATGACCCAGCTCAGTCCTTGACCAACTTGTAGATGTGGTACTGGGCGCCATGCTCGCTGGTGGAGACCTCAAACACAAAGGCGATGCACAGCAAGGTCTCCTGCGTGTCCCGGTTTGAAACCACCTGTCAAATACACAGTGTTGTCCTGCATTAGAACACATGGGGCTTTCTGTCCAGGCAGATCTGCTGGAAGAATAAAAGACGTCACACTTTTTTTTCTTTTAGACAATGACTTACCATGATAAGTGGTTAAAAAGGAAAAATAGAAATGGATTGAGAATCTGCAGGGTGATCCTGCTCCTTAATCATCAGTGATGTCAATTTGTCTCTAGATAATTCAGTCACTTTTCCTTTTCAAAATCACAATGAATATCCAACACTTCATCAGTGTTTCCCAGGGACTTTTATTCACTGCTAGAATCTCTGCAGGTCTGTGCACATCTGGCAGAGTATTACATCAGATATTTATGTTTCAGATGAGTGGCCATGCCTGACAATCCAGACTTAATTTTACATGCAAATCCCCAGCAAATTTTTCAGCAAGCTAAGTCAAACACGTCTTTCTGTAGCTCTACACAAATGTTAAACATTACTCATATGTGCTATAAACATGGTGCTTTTCTGAAATTATCTTTAAAACCTTAATAAATTAGTTGTTGAAAAACCTGATGTTGTCAGTTTTGACACTTTAGCCAGTTTTTTTTTCTTCTCACACACTGTCCCATATACTCAATGCCAGCATTTTTTTTTTTTTTTTTTTTTGGTACCATTCTTACCTGGAGAATGGTGAAGTTCTCAAGGACACTGTTCATCATGTACTTCTCAGGCAGATGCTTCAGCTTGTGAATGAAATTGATCATGTACTCGCACATGGGGGAACGGTGGATGCGGTACACAAATCGCCCATTCTCAAACCGAGCATACTCCGTCTGTCAAAGACACACAAGTCACAGTCAAAATTAGAGACCAGATGTTGATATCAATTGAAAGTATACACATTTGGGAAAAATCTTATTGCAAGGCATTATTATCATGCATACAAACTTTTCGGGAACATTGCCATGTCCAAGTATCCTATTTGTCATCATCACGTTCCCTTGCCTAAATCATCTATTTTTTCCCCCCAAAAAAGATTCACTAGCTTGTGAAGGAGGAGGATGCCTAGCAAGTAGTGGTGTAACTTAATCCTGTCGACTGGAAAGTTTTTAGATTGCAATTTATATTCAGTGATATTTGGTTAGATAAAATTATAAGTAATTAACCACATCACATTCAGTGTTTCTTGGATCATTTCTTACAATGTAGATTTTCCAGTTTTCTCTCCTAACTCAGTTAACCAATTACTTAAATTGCATTTCAGTAACTGAGTAAGATTTTTTTTAAATATCCGATATATTCTAAGAAAATATGAAAGAGAAAAGAACATAGTACAATATTGGGGGGGAAAACAAAGCTTCAGATCAAATTATCTCTATGCAAAAACCAAAAATCACTCACCTCCACTTTCTCAACAACCTGCTTGCCGAAGGAACACACTTTGGTGGATACTTGGATGGTCATGTTGTCACCGCTCTCATACCTGAAAAACCACAGTGGAACAAACAGCTTTTAGTGAAACTGTTGACATGACACCTCCCACCGAGTTCCAATTTGCAAGTGTACATTACATCATGTAATAGATCTGATGTTCATATAGATACATAATACAACATTACTTATTCAAGTCAAAATCTGCAAGGGGCATGACACTACTCCAGCACTGCCTAACATAATTTCCCAATGAGGTTAAGACTCTGAATTTCCAAAAGAAAGCAAGCAACACAGGGTTTAGGGTAAGGTTAAACATATAAAACTGTTTTGCACAGGATAGAAACATAAAATACTTTCAAAGAGCAAGCTACATGTATATCCATGAATAGAACATTCAGGTGAAGATCTGTTCACACATTCTCACTCCTTGTTTCAATACATCCACATTTCTCCCTACACAATATCACTGCTATCCAAGGACATAGTTTGAAAATGAATGGATCACAGTAAATATGTCTAGACATACCCAAACATTAGAAGCATATGAAGCAGTTTTCTCTCTCTCTCTCTCTCTCTCTCTCTCTCTCTCTCTCTCTCTCTCTCTCTCTCTCTCTCTCTCTCTCTCTCTCTCTCTCCCCCTCCCTCCTCCCTCCCCCCCTTCCTCTTACTGTGTTTGTACATGCACACATCCCTATCATAGCAGCATTCCTATTCCTGTGTCATTGGCAGCTGTTGTTGCTTGTCCCAGGTCCCCAAGGGATCGGTGAGCAGAGTTCCATCCTGTCTCCTCTTACCACCCATGCCACCCTGCCATGGCACGCCACCTGTGATCAGTCAGCTGGTGCTAACTGTCTCAGACAATTAATTGGTCTCTAGGGATCTTCGGAGTGCCATATCCCTCTCTTCCCCTTCCACATCCCTCTCTGCCTCTGCATCTTCTTTGCCCATGGTCCGTGACCCTGCCCCACCTATCACACGCTTTCTGTCAATCTTAATTAACCTTCTCATGTATGTCCATCACTATAAGAGAGGTTATATGCATACTCTTGTATAGAGACAAACTCCCATTACGGTTAAGAGAGAGTCCGACTTCCATCCCGGTTTAAAACCAGATCCTTGCCTTGTGGAATAAAAAAGTGATGTTCCTGCTGTGAGTATAAAAACGCTGGACCTCTCTATAGCTCCACCCTGTGTACCTTGTCACTGGCGCCACATGTAGACCACTGCTCCTCCCATCAAGCAATAGAACTACACCCACACTCACTCCTGCCCACTACCCACCTTCACCTCACCACGCATGCCAAAGATGAAGATTCATACTCACTGGCTTGTGACTCCATAGAAAGCGCCTGCCTCATCCTGAACATTTGTGTTGATGTCAGCCTGTGGATTATTATTTAAATAATCATATCAAGTTATGAACAACAGTATGCATGCAATAAGTGTTTATTCATACTTCATCTGCAAGGTATTAGGAGTGCAAAATAGAAGTATTTTCAACAAGTGCTTGCTTCAAGTGTTCATAAAAACACAAATATAGATCAATTCACAGTGCTAAGATCTATGAATTTTTTCTCTTTTCTTGGCAATTAAATCTCAATGAAAGAAAAAAACTCCTCTGTCAATAAATGACGTCCAGCATAAGATGACTCCAGAGTTGGGTTAGTAGATGAAATCTTGGGTCTTTCCAAGAAATGTAATTGATATGTAAATAGAGGAAGTGTTGAGGCAGCCACCAGGATAGAATGGCATCATAAGGTGACATTAATGCATCCATCCATCCATCCATTCATGCATCCATCCATTCATGTATCTATGAATATGTGGATGGATGGATGGATAGACAGATGGATGGATGGATGGATGCATGGATGGATGGATGGATGCATGGATGGATGGATGCATGGATGGACGGATGGATGGATGATGGATGGATGGACGGACGGATGGATGGATGGATGGATGCATGGATGGACGGATGGATGGATGGATGGAAGGATGGATGGATGGACGGATGCATGGATGGACGGATGCATGGATGGATGGATGCATGGATGGGTGGATGGATGGATGCATGCATAGATGGATAAATCCATCCTTCCATCTATGTATCTACTCATCCATCCATCCATCCATGCATCTATCCAAGCATTCATCCACATATCCCTCACTCCCTCCTTCCACCCACCAGTTTGTTAGTGATTGGTGTGTTGCAAGGACTTACCCAGAACTTATCCATCCATCCATCCATGTATCCCTCACTCCCTCCCTCCCTCCACCAGTTTGTTTGTGATTGGTGTGTTGCAAGGACTTACCCAGAACTTATCCATCCATCCATCCATGTATCCATCACTCACTCCCTCCATCCACCAGCTTGTTAGTGATTGGTGTGTTGCAAGGACTTACCCAGAACTTGACGAGGAAGAAGGCTGACTGTGGGCCTTTGTCATAGAGCTCCTTCAGGCCTCCTTTCTTCTCAGGGAACTTGTCGTAGATCTGTCTAATGTCCACTGCCTGTACACACAAACATGCAGGAACGGGTAAGATGGGGTGGTGGAAAGAATATCAAAAACAATTGCTGGTAGTAGCATGATATCTGATTTCAGGACAATTCCGACAATTTGGTTATCAGTTGATTGTATTTAGGTTCAATAAATGGCAACACATACATGAGAGGGATAAATAATTGGTCATTCGAGACTATTACGTTCAGGATTAAAAAGCAGCTTGATGTAAAAAGGAGGCCTCTATTAAATAACACATATACTTCTGACTGGAGGCACTGTTATTTTTCACATAGGGAATGGCAAATATGTCAGTATCTGCCTGCCTCTCTCTTTCCGTCTCCCAAAAACTGAGCACTGCACTTGAGAGCTTTTCCCTTCCCACCCAGGAGTAAAAACGGGTACGTGTGAGGGAAAACAAGACTTGGATGTGGCTGTGAGCCAGCATAGGGTTGGAGCACTCCGCAGAGAGTGAGATGGCGCTGGTGCCTGACTGTGTGCTCTGTGTCTGTCCTGCGCCGTGTTTGTTGTCAGGTGCCAGTAGAAGATTAATCACAGCCCAACGACCAGGGGGTAAAATGTAAAGCAGTTTGAGTCTCATAAGCAGGGGAGGGATGGATGGATGGATGGATGGTGTTTCACGGCCTATCAGCCTTTTTAGGCTATGTAAGGCCACTACGCACGAAAATCACTAGAGCAGTTTAGAGTAAACGCTAATCAAGTCACGGTGTCCCTAGGTATTCGCCTCTTACGAATCGCGTTGGGAGACGCGGTGTGTCTATTCCTACCCCAAACCCACAGGGAGATTCAGAAGCAGGGGATGAGCTGCTATGAAACATCAATCCCCAAAACCTGCACCTCAAACCACACAAAACCTTACCTCAAGCATGGGATCGTTGTAACTGGCATTGGATCCGATGTGCACAAAGAGATGCTTGTGATACTGCAACAGAAAAACCAAACTGACTTAAAAACATTTATTCTAAAGACACTTGCAACTCTACAGTATTATAAAGCAAAACTACAATATTGTTAAGTTTCAAATGGTTAAAAAATCTTTTTAAAAAAGTTTCTCATAATCTCCACAGACAGGTCCTGATTCCAAATACCAAATATTTGCACCAAGTCTCAAGAGCAGTAAACCATCTTCTCAGTCATACCAGATCTCCCTGACAGTCCATCCATCCATCCATCCATCCATCCATCCATCCATCCATCCATCCATCCATCCATCCATCCATCCATCCATCCATCCACATCCATCCATCCATCCATCCATCCACCCACCCACCCACCCACCCACCCACCCCCCCCACCCACCCACCCACCCATCCATCCACCCACCCACCCACCCACCCACCCACCCACCCACCCACCCATCCATCCATCCATCCATCCATCCATCCATCCATCCATCCATCCATCCATCCATCCATCCATCCATCCATCCATCCATCCATCCATCCATCCATCCACCCACTCACCCATCCATCCATCCACCCACCCACGCATCCTCCATCCGTCCATCCATCTCTGTGTGCCTGCCTCTCTCTCTCTCTCTCTCTCTCTGACACACACACCTGCACTCACACACAAACACACATACACACACATACATGCACACATACACATACATGCACACACACATACACACACACACACACACACACACACACATACACACACACTCACACACACACACACACACACACACACACACACACACACACACACACACACACACACACACACACACACACACCTCCCTTTTCTTTCTCAGTACAAGCAAAATAAAAACAATACTCCGGGTAGAATGCTAAGGACATGTATTTACACGCATGCCTGCATACAGGTGTGCAAGCAGAGAGAGGAGAGGAACTCACATTGTCGGGATCTCGCTGCTGTTCCAGGAAGGCTGAGAACTCTACGAGGCGGAGTTTGGGACCAGCAATCGACCGCCCCTGCCACGCTGGCTGCATTTCTCCCCCCAGGGAAGGCTTGGCCTCCATTCCGTAGCCGGACCCGAAGGGCTTCATGCTGGACACAGAGAGAGATGATAGTACACAGAGAGAGATGATAGTTCAGTACTCTCTGCCACTTGTAACAGTTTGTACTACAATGCTGATGTGCCTTGGCCTAAGTTCAAGTGAATGTGTTATAAAATTTCATGTTGATATTTTGAAGATGATACTCTTTTTTCTCTCTCTCTCTCTATCTCAAAGGGATCAATTTGTGTGGTCTAAATTTTGGACAAGTTGTGCATTATTTGACCCTTGTCATTCCCTTCCAATCCGTCACCACCACCCCACCACTCCATCCCCCCAATCTACGTGGTAGTTTCAAACTTTACACATATTTTTAATGGTTAATGAAAATAATAAATTGACCTACAGACAATACCTGAAATGAGAAACAATGCATTATTTATTCTTAGAGGTTTTTTTCCCCTCGTTAGGTCACTATTCATGTGAGTAATTTGCTTCATTATTGTCTTTTTATACCACCTTGTCTTAAGTCTTTTTTGTTTGAGCTCCTCATGAATTCCTAGCTTTATTGAAATTTGCATTTGGTAAAGATAACTGACTAAAGGGTACTAAAATAGAAAGAGCTCTAGCTCTGAAGTCCCTGTAGAGCCTTTCTCCATTTTTGGCAGTATTCCGGTTCCACCCTTCTCTGCCCATCCTAGGCTACTGTTCATAAGTTAACTCAGAAGTCCCTGTTACGTAGATGAGCAATTCAATTGCCTGCCTTGCAAAGAAGCTATGGAAAATAGCCTAGGATGGGCGGAGAAGGGCAGAACAGGAATACCATCAAGGGTGGAGACAGGTGCTACAAGCTATGGAAAATAGCCTAGGATGGGCAGAGAAGGGCAGAACAGGAATACCATCAAGGGCAGAACAGGAATACCATCAAGGGTGGAGACAGGTGCTACAAGGACTTAAGAGCTAGAGGAAAATATAAAATTATTTATTATTGAAAAAAAAGTGGAAGTATACCACTTATTTCAGTAGAGTATTAAACAAAAAATTTATCCAAATAAAAACTTTATTATGGCATTGATTCATTACTGAATGTGAACATTTATTTTTATATTGTTTATTTACCTTATTTGTGAAGGATTACACATGAAGATGCAGGGACCAAATCTTCAATTTCCATTGAAAGAAAGAAAGTTTTATCAAATATTTGGTTCCAAAATGTTGGGCCATAAAGAGCTAAAGGATTACGGCACATGGCAGACAGAAATCACATAAAAGCATAATTTTACAGCAATTTTATATCATGCTTTCAACAAAATTTATGAAAATCTTGAGCTGCATGTAAATAGGGTTACACCAATCTTTTTCAAATAAAACTTGTTTTCACAAAGTTCTGGATGGGTAAAAAATTATACACAAAAATGGGAACTGTCAAATTAAGATTCTGACTCCATTTCCAAAGATGCAAATATGATGATCCACTTCACAAATATTTAGCAAAGTAAGGAAGAAACTCCCAAACATGATAAACCAAATTACTAAACATCATTCCAGCTTTCTATCTTTAAAAAAAATGGAACAAAAAAGAAACACTTACTCTCCCTGCGCAGTTAAGCCCGGCTGCCAAAACTGAAATCACAAGTCATTCCAAACATATAGCTCTGTACAACATGCAACAATCAACTCAACTGTAATGTCTTCAAACAAGTCTGTAAAGGAACTAACATCAAGTGATGAAATCCAGTGCAAACTAATAGTATGTATGAATATACATAGAATATAATGTATGCATTCAAAAATCTCTTCAAATTCTACACACACACACTGCAAAATACATATAAGATTTGAAATAAAATATAAGAATATCTACATAATTCAAAACATTCAAAGACAATTAAAACACATGCCATGCCCTCTTAGTTCACAAGCAATAATTTTCAACCATTGCATCACATACATTACTTCCCATGATATGTTCACAGCAGCAAGCCCCCACCCCACCTGTGATGCTCTATTACCCATTTGCTTCACATTATGCAGAAACTGAAGCAAAAAGTGCTTTATGATTAACTAACTGTGACTCCACTTTGGTTCCCACTCTTAAAATCTGTAGCACCTCTATGATACAGTGCAGAATACACTCCAAACACATTGGTTGAGCCCAAGTTATCATTAATAGATAATGCAGAACCTAAAATTTTTAAAAATAACTTTCACAAATTTCAAAATGCTTTTTATGCTTACAGTCTAAAGCTTTTCGTTGCTAATTTTAGAAAATGGCTAGAGGGGAAATCACTCACGTTCACACAATGGCTGATCAAGTGAACTGAGTTATTTCCCTTGTTTATTATCTCCCTTTACATTTACCCCTGTCTCTCCCAAGCCAATGAACACACAAGCCTTGTCTTCAAATGAAACCTGATTGTACCATACACTAAAAAAGAGACATAAACAAATTCCATCAAGTCCAACAACAACGAAAATTATGTATTTCACTCAAACCACAAACAGACACTCACACAAAAAGACGCCAACTCGGACACATCTACAACCCCAGCCTGCCATCAAGAGGAGCTAGCTAGCCAGACAGAGAGATGCCTGCAGGTCTGGGACAGCCAGGAAACCAACCTGGTGAGAGGAGGGGTACCCAGGACGGACGGACATGGCACCAGGGAGACCACTCAAGCCGGAGCCCAGGGCTTTGTTGTGGATGGCACTGGCGGAGACTATCTGTGCTGAAGACATGGACGCCATTTGCTGCAGTGCCTTGTCTCTTGCTGCCTGGTCCTGCGGGATGGACTGAAGGATGAATGAGGAGGATGAATGAGGAGGATGAATGAGGAGGATGAATGAGGAGAATGAATGAGGAGGATGAATGAGGAGGATTGCTGTTGCATGGGTCTGACTAGAGGTTGCCCTGGGAGAGGGTTCTTCTGATCCATACTTAGAAATTGGAAAAACAAACACTACCACCAACAACAGGAGGAAGGAAAAGGTTCACGGTAACTTGTCTTGTCTAGGAGTGAGCTACATTCAGGGCAGTGCCTGGAGATGTTCACTCACCACAAGAACGGAGCATGCACACCCAACAGCAGGGTTATTGTTGTTGGCATCCGTCAGTCTCGTGAGACTATGGGGGTGTGCGCCAGGTTTGGTCAGTCCGGGGTTGAGAGGCAGCGTACTCTGTGGCTGTAGAGCCCGATCCTTGAGCCGCATGCTCTGTTGCACTTGTCGCAAGTGAAGTCTTGGCGTGGCTCTGTGGATGCCGACGCTATCCTCTGTCGTCTGCGTTCTCTCCTCTCCTCCCACTGCTCCCGTCTCCTCCTCTCGCTGGCCTGGATGCCAGTCTTGACGGCGTGTCTCCAGCTGTTGCGGTCAGCGGCCACCGTTTCCCAGTCTGCTGGGTTGATGCCTCCCGCCGTCATATCACGTTTACAAACGTCCTTGTAGCGGAGGAGAGGTCTTCCTGCAGGTCTGGATCCCGTGGCGAGCTCGCAGTACAGCACATCTTTGGGTATTCGGCCGTCATCCATCCTGCTGACGTGACCCAGCCATCTAAGTCGTCTCTGGCTGAGCATGGCGAACATGCTGGGAATACCTGCTTGCGCCAGTACGTCCTTGTTGGGGATGCGGTCATGCCAGCTGATGCCCAGGATCCTTCTGAGGCAACGCATGTGAAAGGTGTTGAGCCGGCGTTCTTGGCGGGAATACAGAGTCCACGCTTCGCTTCCGTAAAGGAGCGTGCTGAGAACACAGGCCTGGTAGACTTTCATCTTGGTGTTTGTCGTCAGCATGGAGTTGTCCCAGACACGCTTTCCGAGGTGGGCCAGTGATGTTGCGGCTTTGCCAATGCGCTTGCTTAGTTCGGCGTCCAGAGACAAGTTGCTTGAGATGGTGGAGCCCAGGTATGTAAACTCCTCCACCACCATAAGGGTGTGATCGCCGATGGAGATGCTGGGAGCGGTACTGACATCCTGACCCATGACTTCAGTCTTCTTGATGCTGATGGTCAGAGCGAATTCTTTGTCTAGGAGTGAGCTACATTCAGGGCAGTGCCTGGAGATGTTCACTCACCACAAGAACGGAGCATGCACACCCAACAGCAGGGTTATATAGACAAAGTAACCATATGACTCATGCAGTGCAAAGAATGGCTACCAGTGTTGGGAGGCACTGCAAATTGAACACTGCGACATTCACATACATCGACCTTGTCACCCGTGCCATTGACATTCTGAACTTAGGCAATTCCCCATCCTTTCATTCAGAGGGTCAGTGTGAATGAGACACTTGATGTATACACATGCCACTTTAGTTCAACTTGCCGCCAACTGCACACAAGGGCACATTGTCAGTCGTTTCCAAGGCTAGAATTTAGAAATGTCTTCACTTATAAAATTAATTCTTCATGTCCTGTCAGAGCCCCCCCCCCCCTCCCCCCCCCCCACCCCCCCCCCCCCCCCCT
>JAWQFJ010000485.1:50407-85407 GCA_034096865.1 Theodoxus fluviatilis
TTGTTTCTGTTGTCTTAAGTTTATCCTTTGTTACCTAGTTTTTGTTTGTTTTGTCTGTTTTTCTCTTCTTCTTCTTTTTTTTTTTCATTGGTTTTTACATTCACTAGCTTAGCGTTCTGTATTTCCGTCTTTTTGGATTGTTTCTTGTTTTTTGCCATTTATTTTTTTCTCTTGCTTCCTTTTTGCTTTTCTTGATTCTGCTTTTCCTCGTCTTCGTCTTTGGGAAACTCTGGCTTGTGCTGTTTGTTTTCTTTCGTCGTCTTTGTTTCTTTGTTTTTTTTTTCTTTTGCTTTTTTTCTCTCTTCTTTTCTTTCTTTGTCTTTCTTTCGTTACTTCCTTCTTTTTGTTTTCTTCTTTCCTTTTTTGTTTTCATCTTTGCTTGGTCTTCTTTTCCTTTGCCTTTTCATTTACTCTTTGTCCTTTTCTTTTTTTTCTTCAACTCGTACTTATCCCTCTTTTGTTCTCGTCCTTTTCTTGTCGCGGCCTAGTTTATTTTTTTCATTTCTTGTGTTTTTCTGTGGTTTCTATCTTTCTCTTTATTCTGTTGTTTCTGTTGTTTTTTTCTTCCTTGCTTTTGGTGTTTTCTTTTCTATTGTATTATTTACCTGAATCTACTATGTTTTTCCTTCTACACTCCTATTTCTTTCTTTCTACAATCTTTTTTTTTTCGACTTTCTTTGATTTCCTAGTTTTACTGCCATCTTTTATTTATCGCCTTTCGTATGCCTTTTTATTCACAAACAATATATATCCATGTTTGAATTCCCTGGTTGATTTTCCACTCATATTTTGTTCTTCCTTTCGTGTTTTGATAGATGCTTATTTCTTTTATTTTTCAATTTCTGAATATCAATTTGCTTTTTTTGGTCGTGACTTTTTTCTTTGTGTTATTGATTCTTTTTTTCTTTCTACTATTCTTAAATTAATCTGATTACTTGCCCTCTTAGCGGTGTATTAAATGTTTTTTTTTTTTGACGCTGAAGCCAGGTGAGCCCTGCAAAGCTACACATGAGTGACGGTTATTTTTCCATGTTGAGTGCACTGTATAAAAATGTGTTCATCCCAAACTCATCCAGAAGACTGTTTCGTTGGGGTAGGGTGATAAGGGAATCACGTGCCAAGACGCTGGGGAGACTTCTCACTCTTCCCAAAAGATATAACCTTTCCGAGTATACCACACTGTTGGCTTTTCATAAAACATACATCATGAGGATAGTCCATCGATGCACTCATTAAAAAGGGTAATCCACATGGCCATTTCATGATGATGACTTGTAATGCTGAAGAGGTAGTACTTAGAAAGACACCAGCGTGAGGCCGGCGATCTAGTGGTGAACTTGGGGGGCGGAGGTGAGGACAGAGGTGACGAAAGAGAGGGAGTTGTAGAGTGCACTTGTGGAGAGGACAGACATGAAAACGTGAGAGGAGTAATCGTAAGAGCGAGTGAGAGAGAGCAAACTGAAGTGTGTGTGAGGTCCGGAGGAGAGAGAGAGAGGAGAGCGAGGTGACGAGCAGATCCCGGCAAAAGTAAGAGCGCCGAGACGCCGGAAGACCCCATCGGGCAGGAGCGCCAAGATGGTCACTAGGTAAGACGAGACCTGAGGAGGACGGCACGGTGCACTGAGTCGTAGTCGCAAAAATTATCGCGCTGCCACTGATGTGACATAGTACCAACAAGTGCGTCATGGACATGCTTGTGGCTCCTGTAAAGTATAAGTAAAACTCGACTCAGTGCTATGTCTGTACTGTCTGTTCGGGGCAACTTCTTTCAAACAGACTTTAACACACTGGAGCCCCACAGGCACTTATTTTTAGTCTAGCCAGTTCAGGAGGTATTACTCATCCCCCAGGCCTAGTGAGTCATAGGACCACTCCCCCCCTTGCCACCACCTCATCCCCACGGCTTACCCCTCACCTCCATGTTCCTGTGCTCTCTCTCTCTCTCTCTCTCTCTCTCTCTCTCTCTCTCTCTCTCTCTCTCTCTCTCTCTCTCTCTCTCCTTTTCCTCTAGTACCCCTTCTTTCGCCCCTACAGCAGCAATATAGTGGAGAAGTGTAGATTTACCTACACACTGCTAACCCCTGAGCAAGACAGGGATGAAGGGAAGGAGGGGTGAAGGGAAGGAGGGGTGAAGGGAAGGAGGGGTGAAGGGAAGGAGGGGGGGAGGGTGAGAAGGGTGGCAGGGCAGGTTTGGGTAGTGGCACACTTATTGCTGAAACAGGAGCGCAGGACGTCTTTGGTTATTCGGCCTGGTGGCCTTGATGCCCCACTACCATTCATTATTAGACTCTCTTCCGTTCCCCCCTACCCAACCTTGACCCATCCCCACTCACACCCTACCCCTCAATCCTATTTTTATACTTAGCTACCGATAAGGCACGCAGATAGTACATTTTTTTCTCTATCCGGCCTGATACTAATGGGTACTGAAGTAGACCACCCCCCTTCCTCTTAGCTTCCACCCGAAATAGTACATGGTGCGGGGCTTTCCTTAGCGCGGCGCCTAGTACAAGAAGAGCTTTACGGTTGAGTCACCTACAGCCGGCGTAGAGTTATCGCGGAGAACCATATGAAGACTCAATCCTTTCTCCCAAGTCAGAAATATACTACTTTACCCCGGCACTTTTTCTCCGCGCACACTCACAATGCGTGGGTAGCAAATTTCAGGATGTGGATGTGAGGAGACGAGAGAGAGCACATCAGAGAGGACTAGAACAAGAGAGATGGAGAGCAGCTGAGAGAAGAATAGGATGAGATAGAAGGAAGAACGATAGAGATGAAAGAGAGAGCACAGAGCGGATGAGAGGAATGCCAGAGAGGCGGCGTGAATCGTACCGACGAGGTCAGGATTGAAGCTAAAGAACACAGGTTGTGGGTGAACGGGGCCGGACAGAAGAACGGTGCGAGCAGCCAGACCAACTCAGGTATGTGCCGGATGCGCCATGACGCAATGATTCCTTGAAGACGGGGATGGCCAGCCAGACAGACGGATTCGCACCGCCCGACGGCCTTGCATGCCTTCTTTGACAGACAGACAGATGAACAGATAGCTCAGGCCGTACAGCCAAGACAGACCGACCGACAGCCGCGCCAGGCCTCCACACACCACACACACCCCAAACCCCACACCTAGACACATCGCACACAACACCACACACCCCACACACCCCAACACACATATACACAAACTAGCACACCCCCCCCCCACACAACACCCCCCAGACGTGCCTGGCGAGCCGCCCACGGATGGCTGACGGACCGCCCGGCCAGAACGGGCCCGAGCCACAGCCGGCCCGCCCGCGGCACCAGCTACCACCGCATTGGACACCTTGCTGCCTCCCTACCGATCGACGTCCGCCTACAGCCACCCCCGGCAGGCCCTGCTACCAACGCCCAATCGAGCGATGAACGAGGCCGGATTATATTTGGCCTATGCGTGCAGCGCCCCGACAGCCTTTCATTTCCCATCCTTTCACCGCACCCCTACGCTCCATGCGAGCGGCCTCGTCACTCACTGTCAAGACGTTGCTCCCCTGTCCACTGGCGAAGTCACAGAGTGTCACACTTTCTCGGACACTCCCAAGTGAGATGAATAGAACGAGACGAAGGAGGGGGGGGGCGGGGAGACAGACAACCTTTGGTATGCGAAAGTAAGCGGCATCATTTAGATACTGCCCCTTCCCTACGTGAAAACATATGGCTTTTCGATCACCTGCTTACCTAATCTTTTCAAGCCTCAGCGCTTTTCTTTGCCGCCTATGCATACCCCTATCTAATCCCTGTCTGTAGCTATCGTCAATAATCAAGGAAACAGGGGTTTGAGGCCTCACATGGTATTTCAGAGACAAATGATACGATATGGCTTTTGTATCGATAACTTACCCACGCTACCATCGCTCAAGGCAGCACTTTTAATCCACTTAACTCAGCATTCTCACCAAGCCACCAAATGTGACTCGTGAACAAACTAACGTGCGTCAGATTCTCATATACGATCTGGGTCAACGCTGTAGTATTAAGCGGTGCATCCAATGAATGTAGGATATGGGGTATGATGATCAGCTTTTTGCTCCTCGGGGGTACAGATGCATCTTGCAGGAGTGTTAGAACCTTAGCCTGATGCCCCCTGGTAGCCTCTTCCACTACTACGAGCAGCCCCTGGCTGAGCTACAGGTGCAGCCCCTGCCTGAGCTACAGGAGCAGCCCCTGGCTGAGCTACAGGAGCAGGCCCAGAAAGCCCTGCAGCCAGGTGTTGGAGTGTGGTATTGGGCTGCTTGATAAAAATACTCACAGGTTCTCCCATCTCTCCCTTCTGCCCCTTCAGGTAACTGGTCTCAGTGGGGGGCTGGACCAGCTCCTGACGTGGGAGGCCAGGTGGACCTGTGGGACCCGTTTCTCCCTTTTGCCCTTTCGAGCCCTGGAATGCGATGCCCATGGCGCCCTTCTCTCCCTTTATTCCGAACTGGCCTGGTGGACCCTTGGACACAACAGACACCAAACATCTGGTCAGACACACCTCGCTTCTGGAGAGACAGAAGTAGGTGGTAAGGATGGAGAGAGAGAGAGAGAGAGAGAGAGAGAGAGAGAGAGAGAGAGAACGAACGAACGAACATAGTTTATTGTTAGGCCTCCGGCCCATCACTATTAGATTATACATAGTATGTCTCATCGGCCATTACAATACAGACTGCCTTCTTCCTTTTTTAAAATGCATAATATAGATACATTAATACCTGTCGTATAGAATTCACGTCCTGTGTTGACAAGAGCGCCAGAACACCGATTTCACCACCGTGGAACAAATTAGCAAAGTATTTCTGTCTCATAACCTGGTACAATGGACATTCGAGTAAGAAATGTTTTTTCATCCTCCTCAGATTCATAACAGGCTGGACAAAGGAATAAGTTGCTATTACCTTCATTTATATACCTGTATTTATGATTAAACAGATCGCTGAAGCCATTGCGGAAACGAACATACACGTCACGAAATGCTTTTTTGTCTAGTGCAAATAAATAGTCTTCTCTGCCCCAGAGAGTCTTAAAGGATTTATAGAAATTGTATCTGCAACTTTTCATGAGAGATTCAACCCATAAATCACTGTATTCACCTAAAAGGCGTGTTTTACGTTCTCTCAAAAATTCTTTCTCTCTTGGTACGTTTTGCTCTTCCCACACTGTACCAAAATCGTTTCTATACAATACTGACTTCATCTTTTCTGCCCAGGTTTCGCTAGCACCCGAGTATAGCATTGTCTTATACGCTTTATGGGGATATCTGGACGGGTCCATTTTTAATATCCTCAGACAGTATTTTACTACTCTAATTGTAGCGTTGATGTACAAGGGGTGCCTACCTGTATCACCATACACAGAGAGACAGAGAGAGTGAGACAGAGAGAGACAGAGAGAGAGAGAGAGAGAGACAGACAGAGAGAGAGAAAGACAGAGACAGAGACTGATGAGAGACAGAGGATGGAGAGAGAGAGACAGAGAGAGAGACAGAGAGACAGAGAGAGAGAGAGAGAGAGAGAGGATGGAGAGAGAGAACATGGAGAGACAAAGAGAGAGAGAGAGTCAAAGAGAGACAGAAAGAGAGAGAGAGAGACAAAGAGAGAGAGAGACAGAGAGAGAGACACAGAGAGAGAGAGAGAGACAGAGTCAGAGAGAGAGAGAGACATAGTTAGAGAGAGAGAGACAGAGAGAGAGAGAGGGAGATGGAGAGAGAGAGAGATAGAGAGAGAGAGTCAGAAAGAGAGAGAGAGAGAGAGAGAGAAAACAGAGAGAGAAGAGAGAGAATAAAGAGAGAGAGAAGAGAGAGAGAGAGAGAGAGAGAGAGAGAGAGCGAGAAAGTGAGAGAGAGAGGGTGTGTGTGTGTGTGTGTACAGTGCCAAAGAAAGGCAAAGATACAGAAAGACATAGAAACATAGAGACTGAGAGAGAGAGAGAAAAGAAGGAGAGAGAGAGAGAGAGAGAGAGAGGGGGGGGGGAGTTGTACAGTGCCAAAGAAAGGCAAAGATACAGAAAGACATATAAACAGAGAGAGAGAGAGAGAGAGAGAGAGAAGGAGAGAGAAAAGAAGGAGAGAGAAAAAAAAGGAGAGAGAAGGAGAGAGAAAGAAAAGAAAAGAAGGAGAGAGAGAGAGAGAGAGCATGTACCCTGTCACAATTTGTTTCCAAAGATCAAACACCAGGCTAGCGCTACTCACTGGAAGGCCGGGCAGACCTATGTCTCCCTTGGGACCGATGGGTCCGTCAGGCCCTGATGGTCCCTGCGGTCAGAAAGGCAGTTCGTTTATAAGAAAGGTAACTCATGTCATGCAGGTATACACATCATCTCCATCATACAGCCAGTGTAGTACGTTTACAAGAAAGGTAAATCATGTCGTGTAGGTATACACATCATCTCCATCACACAGCCAATGTAGTACGTTTACAAGAAAGGTAACTCATGTCATGCAGGTATACACATCATCTCCATCATACAGCCAGTGTAGTACGTTTACAAGAAAGGTAAATCATGTCGTGTAGGTATACACATCATCTCCATCACACAGCCAATGTAGTACGTTTACAAGAGAGGTAACTCATGTCATGCAGGTATACACATCATCTCCATCACACAGCCAATGTAGTACGTTTACAAGAGAGGTAACTCATGTCATGCAGGTATACACATCATCTCCATCACACAGCCAATGTAGTACGTTTACAAGAAAGGTAACTCATGTCATGCAGGTATACACATCATCTCCATCACACGACCAATGTAGTACGTTTACAAGAAAGGTAACTCATGTCGTGTAGGTATACACATCAACTCCATCATACAACCAGTGTAGTTCGTTTACAAGAATGGTAACTCATGTCGTGTAGGTATACACATCATTTCCATCATACAACCAGTGTAGTACGTTTACAAGAAAGGTAACTCATGCCGTGCAGGTATACACATCATCTTCATCATACAACCATTGTTGAGAAATGCATCTTCTCAAGCAAGACAACAAGGCTTGTCTATGGCGAAAATGAACGAAATGCAATAGTGTTGTGTGTCTCAAAATAAAGATGGATGGATGCCCCCTCACCCCCGCCCCCTCACTTTCTTTCAATAAATGTAAATCATATGTGTGGGTTATTAAGGCCAGCAGAGAGAAAACAGACCCGAAACGTTTGTTGACATAAAAAGCAGCATAAATATTTGAGAAAAAATGCTCCATACTTACTGGAAAACCAGGAACCCCATCTCGTCCTGGCTCTCCCTGAAAACGAAAGAAATTAATGTCATTTTTAAAATGTAGGAAACGTATGTCATTACAAAATGAAAGAAATGCATTTTATTTTAAAAATGTAAGAAATGCATGTCGTTTCACTTGCAAACAAAGCATTGCAGTAATAGATAATACTCATCATCCCAGAATATAATTACTGGGGGGGTGTCTACATCAAGCATACGCGAATCTATCATTGTGACAATGCTTTGTAATCTCATGTAGAAAGAGAAATAAGAGCAATGGAAACCTAGGCAAAAACATTACTTAAGCTTCCAAGACGTTCTTATTTTTTAAAAGTTGTTCAAAAGCGTTTATCCCCTGCAAAGCTTCGACCTCATAGAACAGTAACGAATGTCTGGTATTGAATGACAAAGACATCAGTCTAAATATGGCCACACTAAAATCACCTGCTGCGTTGCCAAGCTTTGTCTCATTCTCTGCAAAGCTCCATACAACTATGAATGTAATACTGTATTCAATTGCAATCAACAGACACTACAATCTTAAGCAAAAGAAAAAAACTGACAAAGTGTTTCACTACCATTCCTACAGGCAGATAGCCAGCCAGACGGACAGACGGATAGACATATCGATGGACGGACAGATGGACGGATGAACAGAGGGACGGATGGATGGATGGATGGACAGATGAATAGACAGAAAAAGAGACACACGGACAGACGTACAGATAGAAAAGCACACAGACACACAGACAGACACACAGACAGACACACAGAAAGACACACAGAAAGACACACAGACAGACTTACAGAGAGAAGAACGAACGTATTTACGGATGAACGGTTGATGGCCTATGCACAGATGGATTGATGAGAGGACAGACAGACAGAAACAAAGACAGACAGACAGACAGAAACAAAGACAGACAGACAGACAGACAGACAGACAGACAGACAGACACACACACACACAGACACACAGACAGACTGACAGACAGACACACAGACAGACAGACAGACACACAGACAGACACACAGACAGACAGACAGACAGACAGACAGACGGACAGACACACAGACAGACACACAGACTGGCAGACAGACAGACAGACAGACAGACAGACACACACACACACACACACAAACAGACAGACAGACACAAAGGCAGACAGATATAAATAAAGACACAAAGACAGACAGACACAAAGACCCAAACACACACAGACACAAAGACCCAAAAACAGACAGACACAAAGACAGACAGACACAAAGACCCAAACACTGACAGACACAAAGACAGACAGAAATAAAGACACAGAGACAGACAGACACAAAAACCCAAACACAGACAGACACAAAGACCCAAACACAGACAGACAGACACAAAGACAGACAGACACAAAGATACAAAGACAGACACAAAGATACAAAGACAGACAGACACACATGCACGCATACAACGTCTTACCTTGATACCCTTGACAGACTCTCCAGCCCTGGCAGGTTCTCCCTTCTGACCTTTGGCTCCAGGCAGGCCTGGGAGTCCATCGTCGCCTGATAGTCCTGGAAGTCCAGGCATTCCTGGGTCTCCCTGCAACGTCACAAACACATATAGGTTTGTAGTCCTGTGGTGCTGCATGAAGTGTACATGTAGGTATACAGTCCTGTGGTGCTGCATGAAAAGTACATGTAGGCATACAGTCCTGTGGTGCTGCATGAAGTGGACGTGTAGGTATGCAGTCCTGTGGTGCTGCATGAAGAGTATAAAGTCCTGTGGTGCTGCATGAAGTGTACATGTAGGTATACAGTCCTGTAGTGCTGCATGAAGTGTATACATAGGTATGCAGTCCTGTGGTGCTGCAGGAAGTGTATGCATATGTATGCAGTCCTGTGGTGCTGCTTGAAGTGCACATGTAGGTATGCAGTCCTGTGGTGCTGCATGAAGTGTATGCATAGGTATGCAGTCCTGTGGTGCTGCATGAAGTGTACAAGTAGGTATACAATCCTATGGTGCTGCATGAAGTGTACATGTAGGTATGCAGTCCTGTGGTGCTGCATGAAGTGTATATTTAGGTATGCAGTCCTGTGGTGCTGCATGAAGTGTACGTGTACGTATGCAGTCCTGTGGTGCTGCAGGAAGTGTATGCATAGTTATGCAGTTCTGTGGTGCTGCATGAAGTGTACATATAGGTATGCAGTCCTGTGGTGCTGCATGAAGTGTACATATAGGTATGCAGTCCTGTGGTGCTGCATGAAGTGTACAAGTAGGTATACAATCCTATGGTGCTGCATGAAGTGTACATGTAGGTATGCAGTCCTGTGGTGCTGCATGAAGTGTATGCATAGGTATGCATTTATGTGGTGCTGCATGAAGTGTATATTTAGGTATGCAGTCCTGTGGTGCTGCATGAAGTGTACGTGTAGGTATACAGTCCTGTGGTGCTGCATGAAGAGTACATGTAGGCATACAGTCCTGTGGTGCTGCATGAAGTGGACGTGTAGGTATGCAGTCCTGTGGTGCTGCATGAAGTGTACATGTAGGTATGCAGTCCTGTGGTGCTGCATGAAGTGTACATATAGGTATGCAGTCCTGTGGTGCTGCATGAAGTGTACGTGTACGTATGCAGTCCTGTGGTGCTGCATGAAGTGTACATGTACGTATGCAGTCCTGTGGTGCTGCATGAAGTGTATGCATATTTATGCAGTTCTGTGGTGCTGCATGAAGTGTACATATAGGTATGCAGTCCTGTGGTGCTGCATGAAGTGTACATATAGGTATGCAGTCCTGTGGTGCTGCATGAAGTGTATGCATTGGTATGCAGTCCTGTGGTGCTGCATGAAATGTACGTGTACGTATGCAGTCCTGTGGTTCTGCATGAAGTGTATGCATAGGTATGCAGTCCTGTGGTGCTGCATGAAGTGTACATGTAGGTATACAGTCCTGTGGTGCTGCATGAAGTGTACATGTAGGTATACAGTTCTGTGGTGCTGCATGAAGTGTACATGTAGGCATGCAGTCCTGTTGTACTACTGGAAGTGCACGTGTAGGTAGGTATATTTGTGTGTCTGTGTGTGTGTCTGTCTGTGTGTCTGCCTTTCTGTCTGACTTTCTCTCTGTCTGTCTGTCTGTCTGTCTGTCTGTCTGTCTGTCTGTCTGGTTGTCTGTCTGTCTGACTTTCTCTCTCTCTGTCTGTCTGTCTGTCTGTCTGTCTGTCTGTCTGTCTGTCTGTCCCTCTCTCTCTCTGTCTGTCTGTCTCTGTCTGTCTTTCTGTCTGTCTCTGTCTGTCTGTCTGTCTGTCTGTCTGTCTGTCTGTCTCTCTCTCTCTCTCTCTCTCTCTCTCTCTCTCTCTCGGTGCCTTAGAATCACCGATACTGTTTTCCCTCTACATCAACCAAGTAGCAGACTATGTACGAGAAAACGGTAAACATGGTATTCAAATGTTAAGTGGAAAGTCGGAGTTTTATCTCCTCATGTTCGCGGATGATGTGGCACTTCTGTCGACCTCACCCACAGGACTTCAAAACCAAATTAACAATCTTGCACATGCGTCACAACGCATTTGCCTAGAAATAAACACAAGCAAGACGAAGGTCATGGTTTTCCGGAGAGGAGGACATTTAGCTCAAGGTGAAAGATGGGTGCTAAATGGGAAACAACTTGAGGTGTCTCGTCTCGACTATGGAAACTTTCTTCTCGCTGGCATCCCTGACACCCTGCTTAACAAACTCCAGAAAGTTTAGAATTGTGCTGCTAGGCTAGTTTTTCGATGTCTCAAGGGTACCCATGTCTCATCACTCCTACATACACTTCACTGGCTCCCCATCTCTCAGAGAATAGATTATAAACTTGCTACTTTGTGCTTCAAGGCCATCGACAACACCGCACCACACGCTCTTACAGAAATTCTTGCAGTCTACACGCCCTCCAGATCTCTACGCTCAGTTGCTGACTCTAGAATGCTCAAGGTCCCCCGCCGTAATAAGAAAACTCAAGGACAGCGTGTCTTCTCCAATATCGGACCTGTAACCTGGAATAGTTTCCCTCTCTCAGTCCGTCATTCTGGCACTCTGCCCCAGCTCAAAAGTGCTCCTAAGACCCACTTCTTCCGATTCGCCTTTCCCGCTGAGCTGCTTCGCCTTACTTGACTTGGCCGGCAAGTGATGTGTATATTGTATACTTTGTTCTATTTGTTCTATTGGATCTTAGTTTTAGTTTTTTGTTTATGTGTGTTATGTGTGAGTTTTTTGTGGGAATGTGGTGTTGAGTGGTTGTGTGAGTATTGATTCTTTGGATTGTAAACGCCATGAGCGTGCCTGTCAAGGAAAGGTATGTGCTTATGAATAAACTATTATATAAGGTGGTAAACAGTGATAAATATCTGGGTTATATTGTCTCTACAAAACTCTCAACAACAATATCCTTGGACAGTCTGGCTACTACAACAATACAAAAAACAATGCATTTGTTTAAATTGATGTGGAGTCTAAAAAACATGAAACCTAAACTATTTGTCCGACTATGTGATGCACAAGTTCAGCCTTCTTTACTGTATGCTTCAGAGATATTCGACCTAAAGGAACAAAACTCATAAAAAAGCACATATGTTTGCTTGCAAACGTTTCTTAAAGGTGGACTGCAGAACGCCTAACAGCTTGATCTATGGAGAAACGGGAAGGTTTCCTCTCGCCAATAGTAGTGCAATGAAAGATATCAAATACTGGCTAAAACTGACCAACATGTCTGGTGACAGGCTACATAAGCAAGCCTACCTCATGCTAGCCAATGCAAAGATCCCAGATAAACTCAATTGGGGCAAATCAGTTGAAGATACTTTGTGTAAGGCCGGATATGCATATATCTGGAGGAGCGGAAGCATTACTACTACCGAAAGAAGCTTTCTAAAAAAGCTGAAAATTAGGTTTCTTGATTGTAACAGGCAGAGGTGGAACAGCAAAATACATGATAGCGAAAGATTCCGAATGTATAGATCCTTCAAAGTTACGTTAAAATGTGAGAAGTACCTAGATTTCATGGATATAAAAAAAATTAAGATGCACTGATCCGATTTAGATGTGGAGTAAATGAGTTGCGAGGAAACAATCAGTTTGCGCACATATATAGTGAAGACCATCATTGCCCCTTCTGTGCTGTAATACAAAATGAGAAACATTTTTTGTTCGACTGTCCCTTGTACAATGATCTACGTAACAGATACATTAAGGAATATCTCAAATGTCCTGAGGCCACTGATGCTACCTTCTTAATAAATGGACGTGGACGAAGTGTATCTTTACTATGCCTTCCAACTACGAGATGAGTGTCTGACGTCCAGAACTAATCACCTAAAGCAATGCTGTCTGATTGTACATGAAAGTAATGTGTCATATGATTGCTACACTTGCATAATCTAGAGAGTAATGTATGCGATTATGTCCTTCCAGTTGTTTATGCCATACCTCCTCAATGTTGATAGAGAATGCGGAGCTCCTGACATGGAAGCAAATCATGTATGTTCTTGTGGTGGGCCGTTGGCCTGAACAATAAAGTCAGTCAGTCAGTCTCTCTCTCTCTCTCTCTCTCTCTCTCTCTCTCTCTCTCTCTCTCTCTGTGCGTGTGGGTGTGTATGTGCCCGTGTGTGTGTGTATGTGTGTGTGAGTCCAAAGCTATCTGCCTGGCTGGCTGCCTGCCTGCCAGCCAGCATGCCTGCCTGATGCCTGCCTGCCAGCCTGCCTGCCAGCCTGCCAGCCAGCCTGCCTGCCTGCCTGCCTGCCTGCCTGTCTGTCTGTCTGTCTCACTCGCTTCTCTCTCTCTCTCTCTCTCTCTCTCTCTCTCTCTCTCTCTCACGCGCACCGACAGACAGACACACACACACACGCACGCACACACACACACACACTCACACACACACACACACACGTAAACACACACACAAACACACACATGCATCCAAGAACACACACACACACGCACACACACGCACACATCCTCTAGCCATCATATAGCTATCTCTCTCTTCCTTACATATGCAGTATAGATCTCTCTCTCTCTCTCTCTCTCTCTCTCTCTAATATCCACTATACATATCATTCTGGAAAGCGAGGTGAACCGAAACCCCATGGGAAAAAATTGTGATGCAAGGTGCGATAAACACAGCTTGCGCCAAGTTCATTGACCTCTGAGAGTGCACCAACCCTTTCACGTCTACCACGATCTTGCGCCTGTCTCACTTGCTTCCTCCTCTCCTATATGGCAGGTTACTTCCAGTACATACTGATATACTGATGATACAAGTACCCTGAAATAATGTTTAGGCTCTGCTCAGCATTCTGACCGAAACCCACCACCACACCGTGCCTGTATGACCCTTGCCTTCCCCTCTCCGTTTATCACACCTCACTTCTATAATACCTTGATCACACGAAGCACCTTGAAATGATCTTCACAATTTACTGAACATTCTGACAACATTCGCGTTATGCATTTTTCAGATCTTTGCATGTTCTCTGCGTTGCTTTGACCAACATCCATCCATTCTCTACCACTGTCCTGTACTTATTACTAAATGCTAATTTTGTGCACCTCCCATAATATTTCCCTAGAGTGGTAATCAATTATATAACAAGGGGTTATGTCATAGGCCCCTGCTTCCTCATATTAACAAGGACTGTGAGTGAGGCGACGGTGAGTGAGGCGGGAGTACATACAAGGGCACCTTCATGGAGAAGCCAGCAGGGTTCCTTGTTGGTGTGCTGGTCAGGGAGAGGGGGACTAGAGTATGGGGTTTCACAGTGGAAGTGTTTACCCAAGTCTAAACAGCCGGGGTACACCAAACTACACGCCCGGCAGTGTTTAGAGCAGACCATTACAAGGAGATGGAAATCTCAGACTGTCAGCATTTCAGGCATAGGTTGATCAAAGAAAGGACCAGGCCAGTCTCCAAGCAAGGACCAGGCCAGTCTCCAAGCAAGGACCAGGCCAGTGACCAGGCCAGACTCCATACAAGGACCAGGCCAGTCTCCAAGCAAGGATCAGGCCAGTCTCTAAGCAAGGACCAGGCCAGTCTTCAAGCAAGGATCAGGCCAGTGACCAGGCCAGACTCCATACAAGAACCAGGCCAGTCTCTAAGCAAGGACCAGGCCAGTCTCTAAGCAAGGACCAGGCCAGTGACCAGGCCAGACTCATACAAGAACCAGGCCAGTCTCTAAGCAAGGACCAGGCCAGTCTCTAGCAAGGACCAGGCCAGTCTCTAAGCAAGGATCAGGCCAGTCTCCAAGCAAGGACCAGGCCAGTGACCAGGCCAGACTCATACAAGAACCAGGCCAGTCTCTAAGCAAGGACCAGGCCAGTCTCCAAGCAAGGACCAGGCCAGTCTCCAAGGAAGGACCAGGCCAGTGACCAGGCCAGACTCTATACAAAGACCAGGCCAGTCTCCAAGCAAGGACCAGGCTAGTCTCCAAGCAAGGACCAGGCCAGTCTCCAAGCAAGGATCAGGCCAGTGACCAGACCAGACTCCATATAAGGACCAGGCCAGTCTCCAAGCAAGGACCATGCCAGTGACCAGGCCAGACTCCACACAAGTACCAGGCCAGTCTTAAAGCAAGAACCAGGCCAGTCTCTGAGCAAGGACCAGGCCAGTCTCCAAGCAAGGACCAGGGAGGTCTCCAAGCAAGGACCAGGCCAGTCTCCAAGCAAGGACCAGGCCAGTCTCCAAGAAAGGACCAGACCAGATTCCAAGCAAGGACCAGGCCAATCTCCAAGCAAGGACCAGGCCAGTCTCCAAGCAAGAACCAGGCCAGTCTCCAAGCAAGGACCAGGCCAGACTCCAAGCAAGGACCAGGCCAGACCCCAAGCAAGAACCAGGCCAGTCCCCAAGCAAGGACCAGGCCAGTCTCCAAGCAAAGACTAGGCCAGACCCCAAGCAAGAACCAGGGCAGTCTCCAAGCAAGGACCAGACCAGATTACAAGCAAGGACCAGGCCAGTCTCCAAGCAAGAACCAGGTCAGTCTCCAAGCAAGGACCAGGCCAGTCTCCAAGCAAGGACCAGGCCAGACCCCAAGCAAGAACCAGGCCAGTCTCCAAGCAAGGACCAGGCCAGACTCCAAGCAAGGACCAGGCAAAGGACCAGGCCAGTCTCCAAGCAAGGACCAGGCAAAGGACCAGGCCAGTCTCCAAGCAAGGACCAGGCAAAGGACCAGACCAGTCTCCAAGCAAGGACCAGGCAAAGGACCAGGCCAGTCTCCAAGCAAGGACCAGGCCAGTTTCCAAGCAAGGACCAGGCCAGTCTCCAAGCAAGGACCAGGCCAGTCTCCAAGCAAGGACCAGGCCAGACCCCAAGCAAGAACCAGGCCAGTCTCCAAGCAAGGACCAGGTCAGACTCCAAGCAAGGACCAGGCTAAGGACCAGGCCAGTCTCTGAGCAAGAACCAGGCCAGTCTCCAAGCAAGGACCAGGCCAGACTCCAAGCAAGGACCGGGCAAAGGACCAGGCCAGTCTCCAAGCAAGGACCGGGCAAAGGACCAGGCCAGTCTCCAAGCAAGGACCAGGCAAAGGACCAGGCCAGTCTCCAAGCAAGAACTAGGCCAAGCTCTGAGAAAAACGTACTAAAACAGAGGGCCCCTTTGAATGATAGTCATCAGGAGTGTCCACTTCTTCGCGGAAGTTTGGGAAGATAGTGTGACAGCATTAAGAACAGCACCGTCCAACGTGATTGAGACCCAGAGGTCTCTATGCCTATGGTCAGCATAAATGCTTGAGACTGACTTTGAAGGCGCTGGTTTGTGGTTTGGAACCTTCCTAGCTGCAATGCAAAATTGACTTCTTGGTAGAGGTTTCCAACTAGCGACACCGAGCCTGAGGACATGCGCATTACATAATAGAAGATGCAAATCTCTCTTTCTTCTTGCAGACACGACTTTGCATCAAGGGCCTCTCAAATGCCATTCTCTCCTTCCAGATTTTCATTAAACAAAATACAACAATTGTTCCTGTTGCCAAGGCAAAAGATTAGTGCTGAAGTGCACAACCAAAACAAAAACCAATTAAAAACTCCTCCCCCCCCCCCCCCCTTCTCCCCTGCCTCCCTTGCATTATTTTGAATTATGTTGGTGTTTACGATCGAAGTTGCCTAATGATATGACTCATTGTAATGGTGAAGAAACTGAAGAGAAAAGGGATGCAAATGTGTCTTTATCGATATGTTTAGGCTGCCATACATGTCAGTTTGTACTCAGCGCAAAAAAATCAAGTGCCAAGCATCGACAAATGTTGCGTGCCTTCTTTTTCCACTTGACACGCAGCAAACCACATGCTTCGAACAAGCACCCTGCATTCATTTGATTTACAAATAGCATAAACTTTTTTTTTGGCAACCCATGTCAAAGTTATTTCGGTCAAATAATGATGGTATCTATAATCATTTCTCCTGTTATAGATTTTTAAAAATCGATCACATCTCATTCCATCTGTCACTAACTTTGCCAAACAATGCTGACACACCGAAATAGCCAACGGTATCTGGGCGATCCAGCTAGTCAGGGCTCTCTTCACAGCGTGGCCTCATCCTCATGACGCACAGCTGCGGTGAGGCTGCAGAATTATTTCCGCACATATGTGTGCCTCCATTACTCACCATCACGCGGCTATTTCTACACAATAAACTAAACCATGCGTTTGTACAAGGCACAATCCACAATCGCCTGAAGTCAGAGCAGGACACCACCTCGGCATTTCCCCTTCCACACACACACACAAGCTTGTGGGTGTTTCTGAATTTCCTCAGTCGACCTGCAGGCTTCTTGCCCCTTGGTTCTTTCACTGCAATTGCCCTCTCACTCCCTACCACAAATTCCTTGCCCCCCCCCCCCCCCCCCCCCCTTCCCCCTCTTCATTCCACACCCACATCCCCCTCTCTCCCTCCTCTCCCCACCCAGAGGAGTGACTGGAATGGTGAGGGAACCAGTGAGTCAGCAGCCATGCAACACACGGAGCCAAGCGGTGCAGACAGATTCTGCAAGTCTACAGCCCTGGCAACCCAAGACTGGTTGCAGTCTGCATACCGCCCTTCTTCGTTAGGGGTGTGTGTGTACGTGCGTACATGTATGTGTATGTGTGTGTGTGCTTGTGCGCGCGTGGGTGTCTATGTGTGTGTGTACGTGAATACATTCAAAAGTACTTTTGTGTGTGTGTGTGTGTGTGTGTGTGTGTGCGCGTGCCTGCGTGTGAATGTGAATACATTCAAAAGTACTTGTGTGTGTGTGTGTATGTGTGTGTGTGTGTGCATGTGTGCGTGCGCGCGCACACACACACGTGCTTTCATGTAGGGCCTACGTGTACCTAGCTGTTCCGAGTCATCCATGTCAAAGCAGCTTACAGTAATCCAGTCACTGGGCACCACCTGGCCTCCACGGGTCATCATTCCTCCTTCCAGTTCTTCCAGTCTCCTCCCACCCCCGCCCAGTGTATCACCTCCCACCCCCGCCCAGTATCACTTCCTGCCTTGCCCAGGAGTCACACCACCATGTGTCACCCCTGCGACAGCACCAAACAATGGTGGCCTGCTTGTGGAGTGCACAACACGCCACACTACACCACCAAGATTATTCCACATCTCACATTCATCACTTGCACTCACGTGCAGTTTCCTCAGGAACTCAAAATTAAAGCTGTCCTTGTACTGTAGCGCTAGTTCACTCATGATCAAATTGCTCTCGTAATTAGCCAGTCTGAAGCCACCTGCAGAAGTTCATATATATACACCTTTATGTTATGTGTTCACTAATGAACAACAGTCAAGTCATCCTGTGCAGGGAATGAACCACGGCACCTAAAAGCTTCGCACAATTGCCAATAGGTCGAGCTATTACGACAATTCTCCATCTTAAAAAAAAGATGCGTTCATCAGCAAAGTCAGTCAATGTATTGACGTGCGGTCAATATATCACAGAAGGGAAGGCAATGTGGCTGTTCTGCAGAAGCGCGAATGTATCATTCTGATAAAGGAACACACTAAAGGGGTCGTGTTTACGCACTATTTTTCAATGAGATTAGATCGTAGTAATGGAGAATAACAGACTAGTCATCCTGCGCTTCCAGGCAGACAGGCAAGCAGGTGTGCAGGCATGAACGCATACACACAATGAGAGAGTTAGACACACATGTACGCACTACTTGTTGACTCTGTGTGTGTAAGTGTGTGTGTGTGTGTGTATGTATATGTGTGTGTGTGTGTGTGTGTGTGTGTGTGTGTGTGTGTGTTTGTGAAGATGGCGGAAGGGGAATGGAAAGAATGGGGACAGAGATGGGGGTAAAGATGAGTAGGACTGATGTTGAGGGCGGCATAGGTTGGGATGGGGTGGATGTAGATAGGTGTAGGTTGGAATGGGGTGGATGTAGACAGGTGTAGGTTGTGATGGGGTGGATGTAGACAGGTGTAGGTTGGAATGGGGTGGATGTAGACAGGTGTAGGTTGGAATGGAATGGATGTGGAGAGGTGTAGGTTGGAATGGGGTGGATGTGGGGAGGTGTAGATGGGGTGGGGTGGATTTGGAGAGGTGTAGGTGGGGTGGGGTGGATGTGGAGAGGTGTAGGTGAAGTGAGGTGGATGTGGAGAGGTGTAGGTTGGGATGGGGTGGATGTGGAGAGGTGTATGTATGTATGTATTTTCATTTTTACTGCGCCATTATCACGATAAACATGCTCATGGCGCGACAAGACGAAAAAAAAAAGTTTTGAGGCCAGTTTTAAATGCGGCCAAGGATGGACTAACCCTCAGACCCTCAGGAAGTTGGTTCCAGAGTCTCGGTCCAGGTGGATGTGGAGAGGATAGGTGGGGTGGATGTGGAGTGGTATAGGTGGGGTGGATGTGGAGTGGTATAGGTGGGGTGGATTTGGAGAGGTGTAGGTGGGGTGGGATGGATGTGGAGAGGTGTAGGTGAAGTGAGGTGGATGTGGAGGAGTGTAGGATGGGATGGGGTGGATGTGCAGAGGTGTAGGATGGGATGGGGTCAATGTGCAGAGGTGTAGATTGGGGTGGGGTGGATGTGGAGTGGTATAGGTGGGGTGCGGTGAATGTGGAGAGGTGTAGGATGGGAAGAGGTGGATGTGGAGAGGTGTAGGTTGGGATGGGGAGGAAGTGGAGAGGTGTAGGCGGGGTGGATGTGGAGAGGTATAGATGGGATGGGGTGGATGTGGAAAGGTGTAGGCGGGGTGGATGTGGAGAGGTATAGATGGGTTGGGGTGGATGTGGAGAGGTATAGATGGGATGGGGTGGATGTGGAGAGGTATAGATGGGTTGGGGTAGATGTGGAGAGGTATAGATGGGTTGGGGTGGATGTGGAGAGGTATAGATGGGGTGGGGTGGATGTGGAGAGATGTAGCATGGGTTGGGGTGGATGTGGAGAGATGTAGCATGGGTTGGGGTGGGGTGGATGTGCAGAGGTGTAGCATGGGTTGGGGTGGATGTGGAGAGGTATAGATGGGGTGGGGTGGATGTGGAGAGTATAGATGGGATGGGGTGGATGTGGAGAGGTTAGATGGGTTGGGGTGGATGTGGAGAGGTGTAGGTGGGGTGGATGTGGAGAGGTATAGATGGGGTGGATGTGGAGAGGTATAGATGGGTTGGGGTGGATGTGGAGAGGTATAGATGGGTTGGGGTGGATGTGGAGAGGTATAGATGGGATGGGGTGGATGTGGAGAGGTATAGATGGGGTGGGGTGGATGTGGAGAGGTATAGATGGGGTGGGGTGGATGTGGAGAGGTATAGATGGGGTGGGGTGGATGTGGAGAGATGTAGCATGGGTTGGGGTGGATGTGGAGAGATGTAGCATGGGTTGGGGTGGATGTGGAGAGATGTAGCATGGGTTGGGGTGGATGTGGAGAGGTGTAGCATGGGTTGGGGTGGATGTGGAGAGGTATAGATGGGGTGGGGTGGATGTGGAGAGATGTAGCATGGGTTGGGGTGGATGTGGAGAGATGTAGCATGGGTTGGGGTGGATGTGGAGAGGTGTAGCATGGGTTGGGGTGGATGTGGAGAGGTGTAGGTTGAGATTGGGTGGATGTGGAGAGGTGTAGGTTGAGGGGTGGATGTGGAGAGGTATAGATGGGATGGGGTGGATGTGGAGAGATGTAGCATGGGTTGGGGTGGATGTGGAGAGATGTAGCATGGGTTGGGGTGGATGTGGAGAGGTGTAGCATGGGTTGGGGTGGATGTGGAGAGGTATAGATGGGGTGGGGTGGATGTGGAGAGGTATAGATGGGGTGGGGTGGATGTGGAGAGGTATAGATGGGTTGGGGTGGATGTGGAGAGGTGTAGCATGGGTTGGGGTGGATGTGGAGAGGTATAGATGGGGTGGGGTGGATGTGGAGAGGTATAGATGGGGTGGGGTGGATGTGGAGAGGTATAGATGGGGTGGGGTGGATGTGGAGAGATGTAGCATGGGGTGGGGTGGATGTGGAGAGATGTAGCATGGGTTGGGGTGGATGTGGAGAGGTATAGATGGTTGGGGTGGATGTGGAGAGGTGTAGCATGGGTTGGGGTGGATGTGGAGAGGTATAGATGGGGTGGGGTGGATGTGGAGAGATGTAGCATGGGTTGGGGTGGATGTGGAGAGGTATAGATGGGGTGGGGTGGATGTGGAGAGGTATAGATGGGTTGGGGTGGATGTGGAGAGATGTAGCATGGGTTGGGGTGGATGTGGAGAGGTATAGATGGGGTGGGGTGGATGTGGAGAGATGTAGCATGGGTTGGGGTGGATGTGGAGAGGTATAGATGGGGTGGGGTGGATGTGGAGAGGTGTAGCATGGGTTGGGGTGGATGTGGAGAGGTATAGATGGGGTGGGGTGGATGTGGAGAGGTGTAGCATGGGTTGGGGTGGATGTGGAGAGATGTAGCATGGGTTGGGGTGGATGTGGAGAGATGTAGCATGGGTTGGGGTGGATGTGGAGAGGTGTAGGTGGGGTGGATGTGGAGAGGTATAGATGGGGTGGGGTGGATGTGGAGAGGTGTAGCATGGGTTGGGGTGGATGTGGAGAGATGTAGCATGGGTTGGGGTGGATGTGGAGAGGTGTAGGCGGGGTGGATGTGGAGAGGTATAGATGGGGTGGGGTGGATGTGGAGAGATGTAGCATGAGTTGGGGTGGATGTGGAGAGATGTAGCATGGGTTGGAGTGGATGTGGGGAGGTGTATCATGGGTTGGGGTGGATGTGGAGAGGTATAGATGGGTTGGGGTGGATGTGGAGAGGTATAGATGGGGTGGGGTGGATGTGGAGAGATGTAGCATGGGTTGGGGTGGATGTGGAGAGATGTAGCATGGGTTGGGGTGGATGTGGAGAGATGTAGATGGGGTGGGGTGGATGTGGAGAGGTATAGATGGGTTGGGGTGGATGTGGAGAGATGTAGGTTGGGATGGGGTGGATGTGGAGAGGTATAGATGGGGTGGGGTGGATGTGGAGAGGTATAGATGGGGTGGGGTGCGGTATATGTGGAGAGGTGTAGCGTGGGTTGGGGTGGATGTAGAGAGGTATAGATGGGGTGGGGTGGATGTGGAGAGGTATAGATGGGGTGGGGTGTGGTATATGTGGAGAGGTGTAGGTTGCGATTGGGTGGATGTGGAGAGGTGTAGGTGGGGTGGATGTGGAGAGGTGTAGGTGGGGTGGATGTGGAGAGGTGTAGGTTGGGATGGGGTGGATGTGGAGTGTAGGTGGGGTGGATGTGGAGAGGTATAAGTGGGGTGGGGTGGGGTGGATGTGGAAAGGTGTAGGGATGGGATGGGGTGGATGTGGAGAGGTGTAGGTTGGAATGGGGTGGGTGTGGAGAGGTGTAGGTGGGGTGGGGTGGATGTGGAGAGGTGTAGGTTGGGATGAGGTGGATGTGGAGAGATGTAGGTGGGGTGGATGTGGAGAGGTGTAGGTGGGGTGGATGTGGAGAGGTGTAGGTGGGGTGGATGTGGAGAGGTGTATGTTGGGATGGGGTGGATGTGGAGAGGTGTAGGTGGGGTGGTAAAAGAGTGGATGGGAACTGATGCAAGAAAGGGAGTGGCAGGAAGGGCATTTGTCAGCTCAAACAGCTGTAGACGAGTAAGCTATTTCCTGGTGGAGTTGCATCTGAACTCACAGGCGTTGCCAAGGTGAATTCCTATTTCAGCAGGCTGTGCACTTTTTACACCGAATAGCGCTCATGTTACCCGAGCCTCTGAGAGCTACAATCTCTACTGGCTGGGTCTTTCTGCATCTCACAACTGACTCCAGCATCTGTTTATCGAGCATCCGCTGCAGCAGCCAACCAGACAGCAAGCCAGACAGGCAGACAGGCAGACAGACAGACAGGCAGACAGACAGGCAGGCAGACAGACAGACAGACAGACAGGCAGACAGACAGACAGGCAGGCAGGCAGGCAGGCAGACAGACAGACAGGCAGACAGACAGGCAGACAGACAGGCAGGCAGACAGACAGGCAGGCAGACAGGCAGACAGGCAGACAGGCAGACAGACAGGCAGACAGACAGACAGGCAGACAGACAGGCAGGCAGACAGACAGACAGACAGACAGACAGACAGGCAGACAGACAGACAGGCAGACAGGCAGACAGACAGGCAGACAGACAGACAGACAGGCAGACAGACAGGCAGGCAGACAGGCAGACAGGCAGACAGACAGGCAGACAGGTAGACAGACAGACAGGCAGACTGACAGGCAGACATACAGACAGGCAGACAGGCAGACAGACAGACAAACAGACAGACAGACAGGAAGACAGTAAGACAGACAAACAGACAGGCAGACAGGCAGACAGACAGACAGACAGACAGACAGACAGGCAGACAGGCAGACAGACAGGGGAGATGCACTCGGAAATACACAGAGCTTCTAAGAGACCAGTACCTTGGGAGGCACGGAGATTACACTGATGCAAAGCAGCCTGTTAAAGCAGGGATGCACCAATCTGCGCAGAAGTGCCGCCAGTTGCTATATGATGCAGTTCACCATTAGGAAAAGCAACAGATTTCGTGCTATTACTTTCCCTTCTCATAGCTTATATTGCGAGGCACTCTGACATGACATGATTAAACTTAAGGGATAGGAACCAAGTGGTGTATCATTCCTACATGGCTTTATGATAAGGACTCATGCTATCTCGAATTTTCTTCCACATAAAGAAGTCCATAGATTTTCGTGGGGCGATTAAGAAAGCAAAGCGCATTTAGTGTGGTTCAATGGAACTTAAAACACCTCTGACAGTGAGTGAAGCATTGCTGGCATTACGTCAGCTGTCAGAATGTTTTTGCGTGTAGGAAATTTGGAGTACAAGGCCTGCTGATTTTGACATCTTAAACTGAATGAGTCCACAGTGATGTAGGTGTTTTTCTTTTTGAAACGCATTCCAAAAATGTCCCAAACACTAACCAACAGCTACTTAGAAGTGACCACCATTCATTCCCAAGACTCTTCCTGACATTTGTCAATGATGTTTTGCAGCATCTAAAATTTCGTATTACTACACCTTCCATAACATTTGTCAATGACGTTTTTCAGCATACAAATTTCTTTATTTACATCTTCACTGATGTGAGCATGTGATGTAGTGCTGCGTCTGCCATTCTCACAGCAAATCTCTCTCTCCCCATCTCAGTCAGTGAGTCTGCTGGTCTGCGCATCTTTCTGTGTATCTGTCTGTGTGTCTGTCTTTGTGTCTGTGTGTCTATCTGTCTTTATGTGTCTATCTGTCCATCTGTCTGTCAGTCCATCTATCTGTGTGTGTGTGTGTGTGTGTGTGTGTGTGTGTGTGTGTGTGTGTGTGTGTGTGTATTTGTCTATGTGTGAGCCTGTCTGTGTGTCTGTCTGTTTTTCTGTTTGTCTGTCCGTATGTGTGTCTATCTCTCACTCTGTGTGTGTGTGTGTGTGTGTGTGTGTGTGTGGTGTTTGTGTGTGTATGGTGTGTTTGTTAGCGTGTGTGTGTGTGTGTGTGTCTGCAACTCTATCCAACTCTGTGTGTCTGTCTGTGCGTCTGTGTGTCTGTCTGTGCGTCTGTGTGTCTGTCTTTGTGTCTGTCTGTCTGTCTGTCTGTCTTTGTGTCTGTCTGTCTGTCTGTGAGTCTGTGTGTCTGTCTGTCTGTGTGTCTGTCTGTGTGTCTGTTTGTGTGTCTGTTTGTGTGTCTGTCTGTCTGTGCGTCTGTGTGTCTGTCTTTTTGTCCGTCTGTCTGTCTGTCTGCCTGTCTGTCTCTCTGTCTATCTGTCTGTCTGTCTTTGTGTTTGTGTGTCTGTCTGTGTGTCTGTGTGTGCGTCTGTCTGTCTGTCAGTCTGTGTGTCTGCCAGTCTGTCCCTCCCTCCCTCCCTCCCGAGAGAGCCAACCTGGTCCAGGCTTCCCTCCAACACTGTTCGCTGTGAGCACTCCTGACTCCTTGCTGTGTAGAGTTGGCCGCCTCACCAGCCCTGACATATCTTCCAAAGACTTCATGGGGGCCAGACAAGCTAGTTGTAGCGGGAAACCCAATCTGTAGGCCTGCCTTGCGGGAAGCCTACAGTCAGAGCCAAGATCCTGAGGCGAGGGTGGGGCTTATTCCAGACATTCCTCTTGCCAGAAGCTCCTTGGTAAACACCCTAGTCAGTCTAGTCAACTCAAGCAGCATTTTCTATGTGCCAATCTGTCGGCGCGGAAAAACTGTAAAGCCACAAGCACTCTCTAACGCGATGAGAGCATATTTGTGGGCTAAAACCTCCAGATCAGTTGCTTTCAATAAGATTTTCTCTTCAAGCAGCGGCGGCACTGCTAATTGTTCTCAGTGCCAACCAACGCCTCTGGATGGAACTGATACCCGGAGATTTGCTGCCATTTCTGTGATTGTGAACATTTCTGCATGGTTATTCATGCCATCTATCTGATGAAAAATGCCTTGAAGTGATTAGCACATCTCTCAATGTGAAACGCATCACATGGAATATTGAGCACGCGTACATCCACCCACACTCATGCAATACAGCACACACAATATGATAAGTTATGAATGGAGGAAGATGGACTACCCCTGTGGGGAGTTCTCTCCATATTTTGTATTCGCCCGTTTCCTCTTATGTGTCAGAATAAAAATCAGTCCCTGAAACCGGAAGTGCATGGGACAGGTCCTTGCAGACAGACGTACAGATGTCTGGCAGCACGGAGCCCAAGCGTTGGAGATACAGGGCTGTGGAAAACTGACACTGGACTCCACACATTTTGTGCATCAGACCCATCCCTGCCTGTACCCATTGCACACTGGGTGTGTCTGTCTGCATCTCCGCCACCACCACCCCCTCCCCCCCCTTCTCTCTCTCTCTCTCTCTCTCTCTCTCTCTCTCTGAGAACTGCATAGTGCTGCAAGATCATGTATACAAATGTAAATTTTAAAATGTCAATATATAAATAGTTTCAATGCCATTATCATGCTAATAGTTATGGAACATGATAGACTACATACTGCTGTAAGAAGATATAGGCAAGATATTTATCTTGATGGCAGTTTGTGTACTGTGGGAGTTGTCCACCCCTGTCTGTAACCCTTTACCACTCTGTACGTATTTTTAATTAAATGTAAGATGGATCATCGTCTTAATAAAGTCATCAATCAATTATTATATGTGCGTGTGAGTGTATGTGTGTGTATGCGAATGCTTGCATGCTTGTATATTTTATCGTGTGTGTGTGTGTGTGTGTGTGTGTGTGTGTGCGTGCACGCGTATCTGTCTATCTTTCTATCTATGTATTTATTCATATGTAACGGTGTATGTGCACGTCTATGTCTATCATACAGACGGTCAGTCTCTCTATGTATGTATGTATGTGTGTGTGTATGTATGTACGTACGTGTGTGCAGTCTTGCCTTTTTTCTTCCCTTGGGCATGTTTTGCCATGACCTACCTCCTCCCTCTGTTCCTTTTCTACTGAGTCATCTCTTTGTTTTCCATACCATGCTAGTATTTCATCCATATCTCCTTCATGTTCTCCTTTCCCATTCTGTCCATTTTGCATTACGGACCACGGCAGCTCAGCTAGTAGAGACTTTTGGGCTCCAACCAAAAGATCGTCAGTTCAGTCCCCGTGTGTGGTCCCACATTTTTCCTGTCTGTCCCTCACAGGGCTTCGGCACTGTGTGTTAAAACTCTCCCCACTCATCGTGAATTTAACCTGCTTCTTCTCCAAACTCCTCCTTAGATGGCGGTGAGAACAGACCCACATGTCTTCCTCGCCATCGTTAAAAGGGAATACGGAAGGAAATCAAGACTTCTTGCTCTGCCTCTATCCAGCTCTAGTGGTTTTCCTTGTCAATGGCCTCATATAGCTTGTGAACGCTGATAGATGTAAAACTTCCTTCCCTCCTTCCTTCAATTTTCTCCCAAATATTTTCCTCCCTCATCTCTTGTCTCTACATGACTTTCATCTGTCTTCCATCCCTAGCATCATTTTCCTTTTTTTTCCATCTGCGCCCCCACTAACACCCCCCTTCCCCCCCCCCCTCTCTCTCTCTCTCTCTCTCTCTCTCTCTCTCTCTCTCTCTCTCTCTCTCTCGCTCGCTCGCTCGCCTGCTAGCTTGCTCACTCGCTCGCTCTTCAACCCAAGTATGTATTTTTTTTCTCTCCCCTATAATGTTCGTTTTCGTGTAGTTACAGAGGTCTCCTACCGTTTGTTCCCTTCTCCATTTTACAATTCTCCACAGGTTTCTCTTCATGTCCTTCCCTGCCTAAGTTATCCGTTTCCTTCCTTCCTCCCTTTTCTCCTTCCTTCCACCCTTGCTCTCTCTTTCCTTCTTTTAGAGACTGTCAGGCTACTTCTACCTAAGAGATGTGACAGGACTGTAAAGCTCTGTCTGCTCCTCTGTCAGAATTCTGTCTGGATGTCAGAATGGAGCAGTCTGGCTATACTAACTCTCTAGACATCAGTTCTGTGGTGCTGCCAGTCCCCAACGATAAACAGAGGAGGGGTCGGTCCAAGCATACACAGGAGCAGGGAGGCTGCCTCAGCCAATTCTGCCTAGCCAGCTCTGACTTCCAGGAAGCTGGTCTCTGTGTCTTTTCCTCAGTGCAGTGCGCCAGCAGCTTTTCTACAGATGTGGGCCTCCCCTTCATTCCCTCTGGTGCCTTCCATTCACAAGCCCCTTCCTCTGTTTTTCGTAGCAGCCTCTATTCTCTCCCACCAAACCCATGGGAAATGTGCCCAAGCACGAAAACCCGCTGGTCTATCGCCAGTTCAGTGAACTTCTTGAAGTGCAGTTGCCTTCAGGGGTCTTTGGTAGTGACCTTCGTGGCTCCTGCCTTCCAAGCAGAAGCATTCAAATCTGCACAAATGCTTCAGGAAACACTAATCTTTTTCATGAGATGTCAAAGAACAAGCACATGTACAAAAATACTCTCAGACATATTCACACACTCACGCTCACAGATACGCAAACACAAACATACGAGCGCGTGCACACACCCACATACACATGTTCAGCAAGGCAAGCACTGTGTAGGGGAGTTGATCATGTGACTGCAGGCTCGTCTTTGCTACTTGAGAGTACAAAAGGCCTTGGAGCTCTAGTCCAATGCTTAAATCGCTCCCACACAGGCAGGCAGGTACTGTGTTCGAAGCTGCACTGATCCTGGCGTCGCATTCTTGGGCAAGGTGCTCCTCCCGCAGTGCCTCTCCTCCCTAGAGGGAAACCGGTTACTTGGCGCAGCACATTCTCGAATGAGGTGAAAATTCCCCAAAACTAATTTTCTTCCGAGGGCAAAATAAAAATATCTTCCGTCTGGAGTAAAATGCATGTAACTGGTAAGTTGGGCTTTCCAAACCGGACAGAAAGCAGCTGGCGTTTCAGATCAGGCACAGTGGCAACTTTCTTTCTCTTGCCAATCTCTACCAAAACGAGTAAAAGTTGAATAAAAAGCCAAAGGTGTTGTTTTACATAGCACGTTTTTACCCTAGCCTGTGTCTTCTGATCACCTGGCAGATTGACCAGTCCTTCACCAGCACTTGACACCAAACAGAGTGACAGACGGATCAGACCCACACAATCAGGTACCAGCCTCATCACCACTCCCTGAGGAGTATTCTAACTCAATGCTGGATACACTGCCGAAATACAAGTGTCCTCGCAGGTACCCGATTTTTCTCCTGTGCGGGGAGAAGCAATGCCATCTAAGCACCTGGCCCAAGGATGCAACTCTAGGAGCAGGAGGCCTCCGATGCCACTACCGCTTGCCTAGAGCCCCAGTTAGGGTAGGAACACTCCAGGACGTGTGAGGAATCCCGGAGCTGCAGCAGACAGGCACCTACCTGGGTGCCGTTGCATCCGTCCAAGCCAGAAGGACCTCGGGGTCCCGGGGGTCCAGGAATGCCCTGAGGAAGCAAAGGACAGAAACCGTCATGTGACCTTCCTGCACTGCAAGTGCAACATTTCCTAAATGGTACACATGTGTTAATAACACACCCAGATGCAAACACATCCCACGCACGCACAGACACATGAATGCATGCATGCAAACATAAAATTATGCGTGTGTACGTTCTCTCACACACACACTCACACACGCACACACACACACACGCACGCGCACATGTGCACATTCACATGCACGTGTGTACATACAGGCACGATACAGCGAGACTTGAAATCATGGCGGCAGATGCCATCTAGGTGCATGTGAAGAGGTTCAAGGCGTAGCTGTCTGTTTTGAGAACGCAAGACATGGAGATTGCAGAAAAATGTTTTCTTCTTTCTCTCCACCTCTGCAGTGTACCGACATCGAAAAAGAAGCGAGGATCTCAAACCACAGAAATGGTTCTGTCTTCTCCACGTTTTTTATATATAGTAAATTGGGACCTACTTCCTGACCTGCTATGATCAGAAAACCCACAGAAACCAAGTCGCAGATGAAGGGATTTACAAAGTGGATGCACTGGTTGTAGAAAATGTCTTTAAAATGATAACCATGTCAAATCTGTAATACAAATATACTAGATCAAACAATCTTACTTTTCACAAAGTTCAGTTATTTAGATTATGTAAGTTTACAGAACAAATTGAGTTCTGCAAGCACAGAGTCTATACACTACATCATTTATTGTTTACTAAGTCTTAAGTGAAAATGGAAATATGTTTGAAGTAATCCATGGTAAAGACTGCCAACTTGAAAACATTTTACCTCTGTGAAAACAAACAAACCTTTGACTAAAGAAACATGAGAGAAACAATAGCATTTTGATGCAAATTTGTCTCAATTTTTATGAACTGTATCAACCCAGTCCAACTGGTCAGAATGTACAAACTACTTTAAAAGCGTCAAGGTTGTGTTCCAAACTCCTTTATCTTAGATAGAGACTTGTTTAATAGTCTGTTTGTGTACTGTGGAACGACTTGTTCAATCGTTTGTCAGGTTGTTCTGTGAAACGATATCTTCCCAGCCAGAACATCTGCCGCCATTTTGTTTTCCATTCAAGTGCGAGGTCTAATACCGCCACCTCTGGCGCGTCCTCGCTACCTCTCGGGGCAGCCAGAGAGCGCTTGGAAGTGTGGGACCCGAGGCTCATATGCACATCAAAGAAGCCACTACTAGAATTCCTCTGTAACAAAGGCTGCTCAACCGGAAGTGAAAGCCCCCCACCCCCCCCAGATGGAGGCCACTACCGGAAGTCAGTAGCTCGAAGCACGCCACAGGTGGCAGACCGGACTTCAGAACGAGTTTTCTCCCCTTAGCGGAACTGAGACAGACGAGTCAGCGAGTAGAGGCAGGGAGCTGGATGAATAAATAAATAGAGCGGGACCTAGAAATCCCAGCTCTGGCACCCCCACCAAGCTGCTCTGCTGAAAGATCTATTTTAGCGCTGGAAGGAGCTTGATAGAGAGAGAGAGAGAGAGAGAGAGAGAGAGAGAGAGAAGAGAGAGAGAGAGAGAAAGAGAGAGAGACTGATAGACAGACAGCAAGCAGACAAATCCCCAGAAAGACAGAGAGAAAGAGAGAGAGAGAGAGAGAGAGACAGAGAGAGAGAGAGAGACACGCAGACAGACACACACACACAGAGACAGACAGATACTCAGACAGACAGACAGACAGACAGACAGACAAACAGGCAGACAGACAGCCAGCCAGCCAGCCAGACTGACAGAGCTCAGAGACATTGAGATCCACATATAGAGACAAAGCCAGCCACCAGACAGGAGAAAGACAAGAGACTGTGAGACAGAGTCACAGAGAAAGAGACATGAAACAGTGAGACAGAGTCACAGAGAAAGAGGCTTGAAACAATGAGACAGAGTCACAGAGAAAGAGACTTGAAACAATGAGACAGAGTCACAGAGAAACAGACAAGAAACAGTGAGACAGTCACAGAGAAACAGACATGAGACAGTGAGACAGAGTCACCGAGAAAGAGACAATGAGACAGAGTCACAGACAAAGATACAAAAGACATTAAGACAGAGAAGCAGAGAACAAGACAAGAGACCTTGAGACAGAATCACACAGAGATCAAGTAAAAGAAGCAGCAGAACTGTTTTGAGACAACATAATGAAAATGCAGCTTTTCATCCTATTCTTCTATCTCTTCTTCTCTGGCCTGCAGCTTGTAGCATGTGTGAAACCAGGCTTTGCCTTCTCTACCACTCCCTCCCTTCTTCTTTCTCTCCCGCCTTTCTCCGACTGACTCAGCTGCATCACAGTATCCATGGTTACCAAGTGCTGAGAGTTTGTAGTTAGCGATAAGGGAGCAACTCACATGAATGCCGTTGATTCCAGGAAATCCAGGAGGGCCCATTTTACCCTGCAAAAGAGAGAAATATGAACTAGTTGAAGTATACAATATGGACTAGCTGAAGTATACAATATGGATGAGCTGAAGTATACAATATGGACTAGCTGAAGTATACAATATGGACTAGCTGAAGTATACAATATGGATGAGCTGAAGTATACAATATGGACTAGCTGAAGTATACAATATGGACTAGCTGAAGTATACAATATGGATGAGCTGAAGTATACAATATGGACTAGCTGATGTATACAATATGGACTAGCTGAAGTATACAATATGGATGAGCTGAAGTATACAATACGGACTAGCTGATGTATACAATATGGACTAGCTGAAGTATACAATATGGATGAGCTGAAGTATACAATATGGACTAGCTGATGTATACAATATGGACTAGCTGAAGTATACAATATGGATGAGCTGAAGTATACAATATGGACTAGCTGAAGTATACAATATGGATGAACTGAAGTATACAATATGGACGAGTTGAGTATACAATATGGACGATCTGAAGTATACACTATGGACGAGTTGAAGTATACAATATGGACGAGTTGAAGTATACAATATGGACGAGCTGAAGTATACATTATGGACGAGCTGAGGTATACAATATGGACGAGCTGAAGTATACAATACACATTATCATAAAAAAGAATCACTACAGCAAAGCAAATGAGTTTATCCTAGGATAACATTTTCAACACATAGTGATAAATCTGTTACTGCTGTGAGACTAGATATTACTGATGGAAACTCCGCGTGGTGAGTGCGGTTTACATTATAAATAGCTTAGTTTGTTTAAAAGTAGCTGCAATTTCTGCTATTGCAAATAATTTTTCCGTGCATATCGTTCCAGCCAATGCTGGATGCCAGTTTTGATGAACTCTTTCGTTCGTGCCGTGTTTTCTTTTCTCGCGCTTTTGCATTTTAAAACATGTGTAATGGGTCAGTGGCCTTAACACAATGAATAGACAATCACAATGAGAGAAAAAAATTATTCAAGAGTGTAGGAAACAATTAAGCAAATCTATAACATTACTGATAGAAAACCTTATGAAATTAGTAATGTGACAGCAAAGCACATGTGGATTTGTTAAAAGTCGCTCGTATTAAAAAGATGAAATCATTTGCGTTGTATTGCGTCTGGCAAACACATGGATCATTTTTAATTGTCTTTGTGATGCATGATTAGGCTATTTTTTAAAGGCCCTACCAGCGCTCAATTTTCAATTCGAAAAATGTGCAGGTATCAAGATATTTTTTAATCCCCGAAATTTTGAGCAAATAATCAGTAAGGCGTCTAAGAATCTCCAGTAATTATGTTGAGCAAAACTTTTGCCTGAAATAGATTACCCCTAGTACAGGCACCTTCTGTCATATGATTGTCACTGCTTTCATTATCATGAACTGAAATCCTTTTGCAGATTAATGCTCATACGAAAAAAACTTATGCGAAATATGACACAATAACAATGTACACTTTTCATCATCAGAATTTTCATTATTTTCAACTCTAAAGCCCTGGTGACAAGCCAGAGAACCCAAACCAAATAATGTTTCCTTTCAACACCAAATTCAGGAATAGCTGGAACTGAAATAGATTGGAACAGTCAACAAAATGAAATAATATATGTTATCGCTTTGAAACCCAGAAGCCACAAACCACAGAGATTGTACACACACTGGCTTCTCTGCTTTCCAGCAGCTCTTATCAAGCTGCTGCAATAGGGTCGGTCGGCACCTTTCCCTAGGGCTCTTCCACATAAACATCTCAGGATGAAGACTACTCAGATAAGACAAGAGATGCCAGATTAATTTCTCAGTTAACTCCTGCTATCTTTTCTCCGGTAAAGAGCAAATTAAGGAGAAATCTTGGACACTTTCCAGCTCGAGCCTATTTCTCAGTTTCCCGTTTTTTTCCTGACTGCTTGTTTACAAGGAAATGGCCGCATAACTTTGTTACTTTATGTTGCTCTGTGCGTGGTATTCTTATGTGCAGTAGCAGCTGCATGATACAATGTAAAAGCAAGTTATTCCGCACACTACAGTGTAGCTGGTTCTCTCTCTCTCTCTCTCTCTCTCTCTCTCTCTCTCTCTCTCTCTCTCTCTCTCTCTCTCTCTCTCTCTCTCTCTCTTCTTTTAAAAGAATATTTCAGTTTGAAAGTTACTTGAATGATATTAACAATAAGAAGTTCAGGGATGCATTCATCCGCTTTCGTTTGGGTAACACTGCACTCGGGGCATATCTGCCAAAGTCTGTACATAATGTTGTCAGAGAATGCCCCTTTTGTCATGTTTATGAAAATGAATGCCATTTCTTGCTCCAGTGCCCAACATGCAACGAATAAAGAAATAAGTATATTGTAAAGCATCTGAGCGGAGCAGGGTATACATATGTCGCAAACCTGATAGATGGTCGCGGGGTTACAAAGACACGGGACGTAGCTATGTACATTTTCTATGCTTATAAATTGCGATGTGAGACTCCTGCGATCACAGTAAGCAACCAAGCTTAATAACTATCTTTTAAATCTAAGTGCCAAGGGGATAGTCTCTTAATGAATTGTACCTGAAGCATTCTGTTTCAGTGCGATTTGTACCCTGAGTGCATTCAGGGTGATGTAACTGTAGTACTTTACATCCACAATATGAACATTTTAACACAACTATGCTTGATATCGTAGTAAGTATCAAGCTATGTAGTTTAACGGATAGATGTAATTTAGCACAACATGTTTCATAAGGTCTGTATTATGACTTCACAGCGAAGGATGTGTATATGTACATATGCCGCACATGCCGTCGGTAGTCCCTTAATGTCAAGGATAACTAGCTCCACGCGTATCTCTGGAGTGGGTACGCAAATGACTCCACAGGCCCAGTCTGGACATGACATGCGTTCTACAAGCAGTTGTTTGCTTTTACCTGTATCATACAATTATTTGGGTCGTCGGCCTCAATAAAGACAATCAATCAATCAATCAATGAATCTCCCCCCCCCCCCCCCCCCCCTCTCTCTCTCTCTCTCTCTCTCTCTCTCTCTCTCTCTCCAGATTCACCCCAAAAAGAGAGTATGCGTCAGTTTTCATTTTCACAATAACACATCATCTCTGGAATTCCCGTTGTGTTGACCTACTCCATTTCACAATTACGAAAACGTGACTGTCACGCTAACATAATTCTGTGGAGGCCGTGTGGACAACGCATGTATGCTGTAGACACTCCCACCCTATCCCCCACCCCCTGATATATTTTTTATCTGTCTAACTCTTGTTGTGCTTCTCTCCCCTGTCCTGTCCCTCTCTTCAGACTTTATCTCCACGTTCCCAGAGGTCTCAGTAGACGGGGTGTGGCAGCTATGGAACTGGAAAGCTATCAAAGATCACCATCAGAGCTAGAACTCGGCTACCAGCTACCCTCGCAAGAAAACATAAATCAGAACCAGGCACCAGTCTCAGCGCTGAGATTGCTGCTGCAGCTGCTGCTGCTCCTTCTCCTGCTGCTGCTTGAAGTGATGAAGGCATTCTGTGTAGGAATCTAGGTCACCGAGATAGGGTTCAGGAGCTGGCCAAAGTTTCTGTTTCTGTGTGCTGAGCCTTCTGCTTTTCCTTTTAGTCTCTCTCTCTCTCTCTCTCTCTCTCTCTCTCTCTCTCTCTCTCTCTCTCTCTCTCTCTCTCTCTCTCTCTCTCTCTCTCTCTTTCTCTCTCTCTCTCTCAGAGATTTGATAAGTCCTTCTCAAACGTTCTGGACTCCCTTTTATAAGGAACGCCAAAATTCAACTCCGAGTGGACTATTAAAAAAATGTTTTTCGAAACTTTTTGGGTGACTATTACGCCACTGTAACTGAGTTGAGAGGCATGACAGCTATTGCAAAAATACAGCCTCTCTAGACACATATGGGGGACTCAGTCTTGCTTACATAAATATAAGGAGGCTTAAAAGGCTCCCGTAGATTAGAATTCAACTTGAAACGAGAACAGTATGATTCACCCATC
>JAWQFJ010000485.1:90407-117907 GCA_034096865.1 Theodoxus fluviatilis
CTCCCAGAAAACTGTCACTTCTTTTCTGCTAAACTATTATTGAATCCTACTTCAGGCTTTCGAGAACGTTATTCAAAGGCATAGCAGCTCCTCCTCCTCCTCCTCCTCCCCTCCTCCTCCTCCTCCTCCTCCTCCTCCTCCTCCTCCTCCTCCTCCTCCTCCTCCTCCTCCTCCTCCTCCTCCTCCACATTTGACGAGCTTCTGTGTCTCTAAATTAATTTTAAGTTGACTTCCAAAACAAAAATTAATCTTTATATGTATAAGCTTTCTAAATTGTACAAATGGCATCAATTGTATCAGTGCTGACATCAATTAAGCAGTCCTAACATCATTCTGTGATACGTCAAACATTTAAAATAAAACTTTGCACACCGAACGTAATTAATCTATTTTCTCAACTCTAATAGACGAGTCTAGGTCATATTTATTGCATCGTCTTTTTGCAATGATCCGGCATCGTGCCATCGAATAAAACGTATTATTTTTTCTAACGCATTCAACAATAGAAAAACCGGAAGGGGGACATTTTTACTTCTCTGGCCGACTTGTAGGGCACAGGGTCCTAACTGACAATAGCATTTCGACCTCTACCCTACGCCCTCCAAGCGGCGGCCTGGTTCTGAATACTATTCAGGAGAAACATAGTAATAGAGAAAGGAAGGTGGTGCGCCAAAAACTACGCTGCATGACTAAACTCCTGTCACGGGACTACTTCCATGGCGAATGCATGGGGAAGGGGTAGACAATGGCCTGCACATGGTCATACTTGCACCTACACTCAGGCGGAAAATTTTTGGCCAACTCGGCAGAGTAGGTTACCTCCTTATTTCCCTTTCATGAGCAATTTTCACCTCAATGTCTTTTTTCCCTTGTCAAGTATTGCCGCCTTTTATTTGACTCAGTCTGTAGCAAATAATTACGTCAAGGCTTTAATTTTTATTAACATCAATGTTCACCCAAAGCATAAATTCAGTTGGATTTGTCGAGTTCTTTATGCCACAGCACCCTGCATTCTGGACACACAAAAATGAAAAAGAAGTATGGCCTCCACCACGTGAACTATTTTGCTATTGTGTCAATGCGCATAGGGATGTTCCTCGGGACGTCTGGCAAATGGAGATAGAGTATGGCTCATAATGAGCTAGAACAGGCGCAATAATTCAGGTTCTGCAAGAGCTCCGCCTCCACCTGTACCAACGGATCTCCAAGATGACTGTTGGCAAGGAAGGGGAGGGCTAATGCGCAGTATGTGCAAGGAATACAAAAACTCGCAGCAACTGGAGCATACAGAGAAGATGTCCATGGTGAAGCTTGGACACCACGACTAATGATGCAAGGCTAAACAGCCAGGAAATGCTAGGTGTAATGACCGTTGGAAGACCATAACGATTTGAAAATGAAGAGAGAGAGAGGGGGGGGGGGGGGGGTAAGGCAGAAAAGAAGACTGACTTGGATAAGACAAGAAGATAAGACAAGAAACTTGGGCATGAGAAAGAAAAGGAGCACCAGGAGCAGAATAAACACAGCATGAAAAGCAGATGGAATCGGGGCAGAAGAAGCAGGAACATGAAGAGAAGTAGGAGAGTAGCACGAGGAACAGGAGGAGAAACGGGAGAGTAGCAGGAGAAGCAGGAGGAGAAACGGGAGAGTAGCAGGAGGAGCAGGAGGAGAAACAGGAGAGTAGCAGGAGGAGCAGGAGGAGAAACAGGAGAGTAGAAGGAGGAACAGGAGGAGAAACGGGAGAGTAGCAGGAGGAGCAGGAGGAGAAACAGGAGAGTAGCAGGAGGAGCAGGAGGAGAAACGGGAGAGTAGCAGGAGGAGCAGGAGGAGAAACAGGAGAGTAGCAGGAGGAGCAGGAGGAGAAACGGGAGAGTAGCAGGAAGAGCAGAAGGAGAAACAAGAGAGTAGCAGGAAGAGCAGAAGGAGAAACAAGAGAGTAGCAGGAAGAGCAGGAGGAGAAACAGGAGAGTAGCAGGAGGAGCAGGAGGAGAAACGGGAGAGTAGCAGGAGGAGAAACAGGAGAGTAGCAGGAGGAGCAGGGGGAGAAACAGGAGAGTAGCAGGAAGAGCAGAAGGAGAAACAAGAGAGTAGCAGGAAGAGCAGAAGGAGAAGCAAGAGAGTAGCAGGAAGAGCAGGAGGAGAAACAAGAGAGTATCAGGAAGAGCAGAAGGAGAAACAAGAGAGTAGCAGGAAGAGCAGGAGGAGAAACAGGAGAGGAGCAGGAGGAGATACAGGAGAGTAGCAGGAGGAGCAGGAGGAGAAACAGGAGAGTAGCAGGAGGAGCAGGAGGAGATACAGGAGAGTAGCAGGAGGAGCAGGAGGAGAAACGGGAGAGTAGCAGGAGGAGCAGGAGGAGATACAGGAGAGTAGCAGGAGGAGCAGGAGGAGAAACAGGAGAGTAGCAGGAGGAACAGGAGGAGAAACGGGAGAGTAGCAGGAGTAGCAGGAGGAGATACAGGAGAGTAGCAGGAGGACCAGCAGGAGAAACAGGAGAGTAGCAGGAGGAGCAGGAGGAGAAACAGGAGAGTAGCAGGAGGAGCAGGAGGAGAAACAGTAGCAGGAGGAGCACCAGAAGGGAGCAGGAGTACCAGGCAGAGAAGCAAAGGCAAGAGAGAAACAAAGCAAGGGCAAGATAGAGACAAAGTAGGGGCAAGAGAGAGACAAAGCAAGGGCAAGAGACAAAGCAAGGGCAAGCGAGAGACAAAGCAAGGGCAAGCGAGAGACAAAGCAGGGACAAGAGAGAAACAAAGCAAGGGCAAGAGAGAGACAAAGTAGGGGCAAGAGAAAGACAAAGCAAGGGCAAGAGAGAGACAAAGCAGGGGCAAGCGATAGACAAAGCAAGGGCAAGAGAGAGACAAAGCAAGGGCAAGCGAGAGACAAAGCAAGGGCAAGAGAGAGACAAAGCAAGGGCAAGAGAGAGACAAAGCAGGGGCAAGAGAGAGACAAAGCAAGGGCAAGAGAGAGACAAAGCAAGGGCAAGAGAGAGACAAAGCAGGGACAAGAGAGAAACAAAGCAAGGGCAAGAGAGAGACAAAGCAGGGGCAAGAGAGAGACAAAGCAAGGGCAAGAGAGAGACAAAGCAAGGGCAAGAGAGAGACAAAGCAAGGGCAAGAGAGAGACAAAGCAAGGGCAAGAGAGAGACAAAGCAAGGGCAAGAGAGAGACAAAGCAAGGGCAAGAGAGAGACAAAGCAAGGGCAAGAGAGAGACAAAGCAAGGGCAAGAGAGAGACAAAGCAAGGGCAAGAGAGAGACAAAGCAAGGGCAAGAGAGACAAAGCAAGGGCAAGAGAGAGACAAAGCAAGGGCAAGAGAGAGACAAAGCAAGGGCAAGAGAGAGACAAAGCAAGGGCAAGAGAGAGACAAAGCAAGGGCAAGAGAGAGACAAAGCAAGGGCAAGAGAGACAAAGCAAGGGCAAGAGAGAGACAAAGCAAGGGCAAGAGAGAGACAAAGCAAGGGCAAGAGAGAGACAAAGCAAGGGCAAGAGAGAGACAAAGCAAGGGCAAGAGAGAGACAAAGCAAGGGCAAGAGAGAGACAAAGCAAGGGCAAGAGAGAGACAAAGCAAGGGCAAGAGAGAGACAAAGCAAGGGCAAGAGAGAGACAAAGCAGGGCAAGAGAGAGACAAAGCAAGGGCAAGAGAGAGACAAAACAAGGGCAAGAGAGAGAGACAAAGCAGAGGCAAGAGAGAGACAAAGCAGGGCAAGAGAGAGACAAAGCAAGGGCAAGAGAGAGACAAAGCAAGGGCAAGAGAGAGACAAAGCAAGGGCAAGAGAGAGACAAAGCAAGGGCAAGAGAGAGACAAAGCAAGGGCAAGAGAGAGACAAAGCAAGGGCAAGAGAGAGACAAAGCAAGGGCAAGAGAGAGACAAAGCAAGGGCAAGAGACAAAGCAGGGCAAGAGAGAGACAAAGCAGGGACAAGAGAGAAACAAAGCAAGGGCAAGAGAGAGACAAAGCAAGGGCAAGAGAGAGACAAAGCAAGGGCAAGAGAGACAAAGCAGGGCAAGAGAGAGACAAAGCAAGGGCAAGAGAGAGACAAAGCAAGGGCAAGAGAGAGACAAAGCAAGGGCAAGAGAGAGACAAAGCAAGGGCAAGAGAGAGACAAAGCAAGGGCAAGAGAGAGACAAAGCAAGGGCAAGAGAGAGACAAAGCAAGGGCAAGAGAGAGACAAAGCAGGGCAAGAGAGAGACAAAGCAAGGGCAAGAGAGAGACAAAGCAAGGGCAAGAGAGAGACAAAGCAAGGGCAAGAGAGAGACAAAGCAGGGACAAGAGAGGCAAAGCAGGGACAAGAGAGAGACAAAGCAGGGCAAGAGAGAGACAAAGCAGGCAAGAGGGCAAGAGAGAGAGACAAAGCAAGGGCAAGAGAGAGACAAAGCAGGGGCAAGAGAGAGACAAAGCAAGGGCAAGAGAGAGACAAAGCAAGGGCAAGAGAGAGACAAAGCAAGGGCAAGAGAGAGACAAAGCAAGGGCAAGAGAGAGACAAAGCAAGGGGCAAGAGAGAGACAAAGCAAGGGCAAGAGAGAGACAAAGCAAGGGCAAGAGAGAGACAAAGCAAGGGCAAGAGAGAGACAAAGCAAGGGGCAAGAGAGAGACAAAGCAAGGGCAAGAGAGAGACAAAGCAAGGGCAAGAGAGACAAAAGCAAGGGCAAGAGAGAGACAAAGCAAGGGCAAGAGAGAGACAAAGCAAGGGCAAGAGAGAGACAAAGCAAGGGCAAGAGAGAGACAAAGCAAGGGCAAGAGAGAGACAAAGCAAGGGCAAGAGAGAGACAAAGCAAGGGCAAGAGAGAGACAAAGCAAGGGCAAGAGAGACAAAGCAGGGCAAGAGAGACAAAGCAAGGGCAAGAGAGCGACAAAGCAGGGGCAAGCGAGAGACAAAGCAGGGGCAAGAGAGAGACAAAGCAAGGGCAAGAGAGAGACAAAGCAAGGGCAAGAGAGAGACAAAGCAAGGGCAAGAGAGAGACAAAGCAAGGGCAAGAGAGAGACAAAGCAGGGCAAGAGAGAGACAAAGCAGGGCAAGAGAGAGACAAAGCAAGGGCAAGAGAGAGGACAAAGCAAGGGCAAGAGAGAGACAAAGCAGGGCAAGAGAGAGACAAAGCAAGGGCAAGAGAGAGACAAAGCAGGGCAAGAGAGAGACAAAGCAAGGGCAAGAGAGAGACAAAGCAAGGGCAAGAGAGAGACAAAGCAGGGGCAAGAGAGAGACAAAGCAAGGGCAAGAGAGAGAGACAAAGCAGGGCAAGAGAGAGACAAAGCAGGGGCAAGAGAGAGAGACAAAGCAGGGGCAAGAGAGAGACAAAGCAAGGGCAAGATAGAGACAAAGCAGGGGCAAGAGAGAGACAAAGCAAGGGCAAGAGAGAGACAAAGCAAGGGCAAGAGAGAGACAAAGCAAGGGCAAGAGAGAGACAAAGCAAGGGCAAGAGAGAGACAAAGCAAGGGCAAGATAGAGACAAAGCAGGGGCAAGAGAGAGACAAAGCAGGGCAAGAGAGAGACAAAGCAAGGGCAAGAGGAGACAAAGCAAGGGCAAGAGAGAGACAAAGCAAGGGCAAGAAAGAGAGACAAAGCAGGGGCAAGAGAGAGACAAAGCAAGGCCAAGAGAGAGACAAAGCAGGGGCAAGAGAGACAAAGCAGAGGGCAAGAGAGAGACAAAGCAGGGCAAGAGAGACAAAGCAAGGGCAGAGAGAGAGGACAAAGCAAGGGCAAGAGAGAGACAAAGCAAGGGCAAGAGAGAGACAAAGCAAGGGCAAGAGAGAGACAAAGCAGGGGCAAGAGAGAGACAAAGCAGGGGCAAGAGAGAGAGACAAAGCAAGGGCAAGAGAGAGACAAAGCAGGGGCAAGAGAGAGAGACAAAGCAGGGGCAAGAGAGAGACAAAGCAAGGGCAGACAAAGAGAAGAGGAGACAAAGCAGGGCAAGAGAGAGACAAAGCAAGGGCAAGAGAGAGACAAAGCAGGGCAAGAGAGAGACAAAGCAAGGGCAAGAGAGAGACAAAGCAAGGGCAAGAGAGACAAAGCAAGGGCAAGAGAGAGACAAAGCAGGGGCAAAGAGAGAGACAAGCAAGGGCAAGAGAGAGACAAAGCAGGGCAAGAGAGAGACAAAGCAGGGCAAGAGAGAGACAAAGCAAGGGCAAGAGAGAGACAAAGCAAGGGCAAGAGAGAGACAAAGCAGGGGCAAGAGAGAGACAAAGCAAGGGCAGATAGAGACAAAGCAGGGCAAGAGAGAGACAAAGCAGGGCAAGAGAGGACGAGAGAGAGACAAAGCAGTGCAAGAGAGAGACAAAGCAAGGGCAAGAGACAAAGCAGGGGCAAGAGAGAGACAAAGCAGGGCAAGAGAGAGACAAAGCAAGGGCAAGAGAGAGACAAAGCAAGGGCAAGAGAGAGACAAAGCAAGGGCAAGAGAGAGACAAAGCAGGGCAAGAGAGAGACAAAGCAAGGGCAAGAGAGAGACAAAGCAAGGGCAAGAGAGAGACAAAGCAAGGGCAAGAGAGAGACAAAGCAAGGGCAAGAGAGAGACAAAGCAAGGGCAAGAGACAAAGCAGGGCAAGAGAGAGACAAAGCAAGGGCAAGAGAGAGACAAAGCAAGGGCAAGAGAGAGACAAAGCAAGGGCAAGAGAGACAAAGCAAGGGCAAGAGAGAGACAAAGCAAGGGCAAGAGAGAGAGACAAAGCAAGGGCAAGAGAGAGACAAAGCAAGGGCAAGCGAGACAAAGCAAGGGCAAGAGAGAGACAAAGCAAGGGCAAGAGAGAGACAAAGCAGGGACAAGAGAGAAACAAAGCAAGGGCAAGAGAGAAGTAAGGGCAAGAGACAAAGCAAGGGCAAGATAGAGACAAAGCAGAGGCAAGAGAGAGAGACAAAGCAAGGGCAAGAGAGAGACAAAGCAAGGGCAAGAGTGACAACGCAAGGGCATGCGAGAGACATAGCAAGGGATAGCGAGAGACAAAGCAAGGGCAAGAGAGAGACAAAGCAAGGGCAAGAGAGAGACAAAGCAAGGGCAAGAGAGAGACAAAGCAAGGGCAAGAGAGAGACAAAGCAAGGGCAAGAGAGAGACAAAGCAGGGCCAAGAGGAGACAAAGCAAGGGCAAGAGAGACAAAGCAAGGGCAAGAGAGAGACAAAGCAAGGGCAAGAGAGGAGACAAAGCAGGGCAAGAGAGAGACAAAGCAGGGCAAGAGAGAGACAAAGCAAGGGCAAGAGAGAGACAAAGCAGGGACAAGAGAGAGACAAAGCAAGGGCAAGAGAGACAAAGCAAGGACAAGAGAGAGACAAAGCAAGGGCAAGAGAGAGACAAAGCAAGGGCAAGAGAGAGACAAAGCAAGGGCAAGAGAGAGACAAAGCAAGGGCAAGAGAGAGAGACAAAGCAAGGGCAAGAGAGAGACAAAGCAAGGGCAAGAGAGAGACAAAGCAAGGCAAGAGAGAGACAAAGCAAGGGCAAGAGAGAGACAAAGCAAGGGCAAGAGAGAGACAAAGCAAGGGCAAGAGAGAGACAAAGCAGGGCAAGAGAGAGACAAAGCAAGGGCAAGAGAGAGACAAAGCAAGGGCAAGAGAGAGACAAAGCAAGGGCAAGAGAGAGACAAAGCAAGGGCAAGAGAGAGACAAAGCAAGGGCAAGAGAGAGACAAAGCAAGGGCAAGAGAGAGACAAAGCAGGGGCAAGAGAGAGACAAAGCAAGGGCAAGAGAGAGACAAAGCAAGGGCAAGAGAGAGACAAAGCAAGGGCAAGAGAGAGACAAAGCAAGGGCAAGAGAGAGACAAAGCAGGGGCAAGAGAGAGACAAAGCAGGGACAAGAGAGAGACAAAGCAAGGGCAAGAGAGAGACAAAGCAAGGGCAAGAGAGAGACAAAGCAAGGGCAAGAGAGAGACAAAGCAAGGGCAAGAGAGAGACAAAGCAAGGGGCAAGAGAGAGACAAAGCAAGGGCAAGAGAGAGACAAAGCAGGGCAAGAGAGAGACAAAGCAAGGGCAAGAAAGAGACAAAGCAAGGGCAAGAGAGAGACAAAGCAAGGGCAAGAGAGAGACAAAGCAGGGCAAGAGAGACAAAGCAAGGGCAAGAGAGAGACAAAGCAAGGGCAAGAGAGAGACAAAGCAAGGGCAAGAGAGAGACAAAGCAGGGGCAAGAGAAAAGCAAAGCAAGGGCAAGAGAGAGACAAATCAGGGGCAAGAAAGAGACAAAGCAAGGGCAAGAGAGAGACAAAGCAGGGCAAGAGAGAGACAAAGCAAGGGCAAGCGAGACAAAGCAAGGGCAAGAGAGAGACAAAGCAAGGGCAAGAGAGAGACAAAGCAAGGGCAAGAGAGAGACAAAGCAAGGGCAAGAGAGAGACAAAGCAAGGGCAAGAGAGAGACAAAGCAAGGGCAAGAGAGAGACAAAGCAAGGGCAAGAGAGAGACAAAGCAAGGGCAAGAGAGAGACAAAGCAAGGGCAAGAGAGAGACAAAGCAAGGGCAAGAGAGAGACAAAGCAAGGGCAAGAGAGAGACAAAGCAGGGGCAAGAGAGAGACAAAGCAAGGGCAAGAGAGAGACAAAGCAAGGGCAAGAGAGAGACAAAGCAGGGCAAGAGACAAAGCAGGGGCAAGAGAGAGACAAAGCAAGGGCAAGAGAGAGACAAAGCAAGGGCAAGAGACAAAGCAGGGACAAGAGAGAGACAAAGCAAGGGCAAGAGAGAGACAAAGCAAGGGCAAGAGAGAGACAAAGCAAGGGCAAGATAGAGACAAAGCAGAGGCAAGAGAGAGAGACAAAGCAGGGGCAAGAGAGAGACAAAGCAAGGGCAAGATAGAGACAAAGCAGGGGCAAGAGAGAGACAAAGCAGGGCAAGAGAGAGACAAAGCAAGGGCAAGAGAGAGACAAAGCAAGGGCAAGAGAGAGACAAAGCAAGGGCAAGAGAGAGACAAAGCAAGGGCAGGAGAGAGACAAAGCAGGGGCAAGATAGAGACAAAGCAAGGGCTTGATAGAGACAAAGCAGGGGCAAGAGAGAGACAAAGCAAGGACAAGAGAGAGACAAAGCAGGGGCAAGAGAGAGACAAAGCAAGGACAAGAGAGAGACAAAGCAAGGGCAAGAGAGAGACAAAGCAAGGGCAAGAGAGAGACAAGCCAGAAACGGAGCAGGAAGAACGCAGGCAATGCAAAACAGTGAGAGGAACAAGCAAAAACTAACGCACATTTCGCAGCAGCTGGAGAAGGAGAGGTAATCAAGAGTATAAGACGGACAGGTAGAAATAAGGTTAGCAATAAGGTGAGGGAATATAGCTTACCCTTGATCCCTTTTCGCCAATACATTTGCAGTTATTTACTAACGTACATCCACCGCATCTCGGCGGTATCACTCCGTCCAGGTCAGTTTGCTGCAAAGAGAAAAAGAGAAAGAATTACATTGTGTATGTAAAAAGAAGAAGAGAAAATAATGCCTTTTTATAAAGGTAAGCATAAGATCAGGGTGAATGGAGTCACATGAAACACTCGAAGAATTAGAAGATAGGTGATTTTGCAGGAAGCAGAATTGAATATCAGCCACAAACACCTTTTTTCCCCAGAAGGTCCACCTGGAAATGCAAGTGAACTTTTCTACTGCAAAAAGACCTCTGCAAAGGCCATCTCCAAAATTTGATGTTAAGTTGAGGAATGGTGAAAAACCCAACAAAAAACACATGTGTCCAGGTGAGTCAGAGAAAGAGACCTACAGCACACAAAGTGTATGATGCTGATCAAGTACAAGAGCACTTCCTGCCAAGTTAAAATCCGGTGCGAATATGCTATTATTTATCCAAAGGTCACAAAGAGAAGTAGTTTGCATGTTTGATAGATGCTGCAACGCTAACAGTGAAATATCACGTCTATTTAAAACTTTTCCATAAAATATAATTGATTACAAATGCTTGAGAGTCGAATCTACTAAATATGGTTCGTTGTCGTTGGGAGTCTTTGTTTTCTAAAGTGTAGGAATGTCTTATTTTTAAAGTGTAGGAATGCTGCGTCTTTGAAAATTCGGCAAAGTCGACCGAGAGAGAGCATTCTAGCGGCTGAATGCGGAACTGTTAAAGGTGACGCAACAGGGCAGTTTGAGTTCAAACGCCTACCATTTCACGCTGAGGGAACCTGCCCACTTTCCTAACACTGGTGGAGACTGAACTATTCAAAGTGAAGGGGAAATTATCCGGCTATTCTGGGCCAGAGCCTGGACTAACTTGGGCGTAGGTGGCCATTGAACACATGGCATCCACATGGTTTGGTCTCAGTCAGAAAAGCTTCTCTCTCTCTCTCTCTCTCTCTCTCTCTCTCTCTCTCTCTCTCTCTCTCTCTCTCTCTCTCTCTTTTTCTTCTTCTTTCTTCTTCTTCTTCTTCTTCTTCTTCTTCTTCTTCTTCTTCTTCTTCTTCTTCTTCTTCCGTAAGCACTTCAATGAAGCAGATCGCCATCTGCCCTTTGATGCAGTCAACACAGTTAAAGGGTGCACCTATCCCTTTTTAATTAACTTTGCGTCTTTTGGTCTAACTGATGACATAAAAATGGTTGACCTCGATCAAACTCTCACAAATGAAAATACAGTAATAACATGGGAATATTGGTGAACCACAACTGACTGAATAGTTGAATTGTTCACTGGTTACTCTCTCTCTCTCTCTCTCTCTCTCTCTCTCTCTCTCTCTCTCTCTCTCTCTCTCTCTCTCTCTCTCTCTTCCCCCCCTCTTTCTCTCTCTTCTCTCTCTCTCTCTCTCTCTCTCTCCTCCCCCCCTCTCTCTCTCTCTCTCTCTCTCTCTCTCTCTCTCTCTCTCTCACCACGCTGAAGGCCTACACAATAAAGTTTTTCGTTCAACCTCTGTGTCTGTCTGTCTGTCTGTCTGTCTGTCTGTCTGTCTGTCTGTCTGTCTGTCTGTCTGTCTCTCTCTCTCTGCGCGAGCGCGCGAGTGTGTGCGTGTATGCGTGCGTGTGCGCGCGCGCGCGTGTGTGTGTGTGTGTGAGGTGTGAGAGAGAGTCTTTCCAGAAAGACTCAGCTTGGGAGGCCACAAGAAAGTGGCAACTGTTGAGTGGTTTATCAGTCCTGACTACTCAAGTTCCCCAATTATCAGCATCCTTGTCTGGAGCAGGCTGGCTTATATCACCAGCAGCAAATTGCAACTTCACTTGCCATATTTGGTAAAAGTGGAACCCCCTCCCCTTCCCCCTCTCCCCCCACCCCTCCCCCCAACCTTTCTGAAATAATCCAAAATCTTAGAAGAAATTTTTAACAGGCTGTTTTCTGCAATGCATCGGGCTACAGGCTGTTTTCTGCAATGCGTCGGGCTACAGGCTGTTTTCTGCAATGCATGGGGCTACAGGCTGTTTTCTGCAATGCATCGGGCTACAGGCTGTTTTCTGCAATGCATGGGGCTACAGGCTGTTTTCTGCAATGCGTCGGGCTACAGGCTGTTTTCTGCAATGCATGGGGCTTCAGGCTGTTTTCTGCAATGCATGGGGCTACAGGCTGTTTTCTGCATTGCATCGGGCTACAGGCTGTTTTCTGCAATGCATGGGGCTTCAGGCTGTTTTCTGCAACGCATGGGGCTACAGGCTGTTTTCTGCAATGCATCGGGCTACAGGCTGTTTTCTGCAATGCATGGGGCTTCAGGCTGTTTTCTGCAATGCATGGGGCTACAGGCTGTTTTCTGCAATGCATCGGGCTACAGGCTGTTTTCTGCAATGCGTCGGGCTACAGGCTGTTTTCTGCAATGCATGGGGCTACAGGCTGTTTTCTGCAATGCATGGGGCTACAGGCTGTTTTCTGCAATGCGTCGGGCTACAGGCTGTTTTCTGCAATGCGTCGGGCTACAGGCTGTTTTCTGCAATGCGTCGGGCTACAGGCTGTTTTCTGCAATGCATGGGGCTACAGGCTGTTTTCTGCAATGCGTCGGGCTACAGGCTGTTTTCTGCAATGCATGGGGCTACAGGCTGTTTTTCTGCAATGCATGGGGCTACAGGCTGTTTTTCTGCAATGCGACGGGCTACAGGCTGTTTTCCTGCAATGCGTCGGGCTACAGGCTGTTTCCTGCAATGTGTCGGGCTACAGGCTGTTTTCTGCAATGCGTCAGGCTACAGGCTGTTTTCTGCAATGCGTCGGGCTACAGGCTGTTTTCTGCAATGCATGGGGCTACAGGCTGTTTTCTGCAATGCGACGGGCTACAGGCTGTTTTCTGCAATGCGACGGGCTACAGGCTGTTTTCTGCAATGCGTCGGGCTACAGGCTGTTTCCTGCAATGTGTCGGGCTACAGGCTGTTTTCTGCAATGCGTCGGGCTACAGGCTGTTTTCTGCAATGCGTCGGGCTACAGGCTGTTTTCTGCAATGCATGGGGCTACAGGCTGTTTTCTGCAATGCGTCGGGCTACAGGCTGTTTTCTGCAATGCATGGGGCTACAGGCTGTTTTCTGCAATGCATGGGGCTACAGGCTGTTTTCTGCAATGCACGGGGCTACAGGCCGTTTTGTAGAAGAATATTTCTTTTTGACTAATGAGCCTCCGCCCTTCCTCACCCTCCCCTGCCCCAGATCAGCAACTTACTAAACAACTGCCTGGGCAGAAAACGTCCATATATCAAAGCTACAATAAAAAAGAGTCCCTTGCAACATCGTCTTAGTTGTGGGATAAAATATAGCTTCTCTTTCTCTTTCCGTTTATATCAGGGTGTTGGAAAAACGAGGAAGTTGCTCTACTAAAAAGGAACGCAAAGTATTTCTGTATTTAATCATGAGTATTTTGTTCTTGCACTTTAAAGACCATTTCTGTGTAATTTGCATATATTTCTGCTCAGTTTTCTCGTATAACCTCGACTGCTGGCTTTGCATTTTTCTTTAAATTGAACCCCCCCCCCCCCCCCCCCCTCCTTCAATGCATTCAACAGTTGAAGAAAAATTTTCCTGTCAGCACTCTCAAACCAGCACTCACAAACCGTAACAAGCTCAGCATGAGTCGAAAATCTGGCAGAGATCTGTAACATGTCCCTCGTTCCATCTCCTTCTACTGAATAAACGATGCTTCAAAGGTCAAATAAGGAACGACCTCGCTCATTTGCACACTGTAATGAACGGTAGAAAGTGCATGCTGATTCCGCTAACCGCCTCAACAAGACTTTTGCCCCTCAAAGACTGGGTCGCCTGCTATGATATCTCACACATGGTTCAAATGAAGCCCCATAAAACTGGCTGGGAGTGGAAATTTGATAGGCGTGGGCCCGGTCGATGCGGCCAAGTGAAAGAAGAGAATTCTGCGTAGGTTTCCCCTTCCTTTTCACAACATTCCAGGCAAATTTGAAATCCAGTAAGCAAGGAGTGAGTGTTGAAACAGGACTTGGTGGGCCAAGCCCTAGAGCGGGTGCGTAGGTTCCGAATTAGGGGTTGAAATGAATAATCACAGAGTAGAGACGCATTTCTTCCAGGAAAAAGAGTTTGTTACTTCTCGGCAGTTAGATATTGCGCAAACGCATGCCGAGAGAGGCATGCTCATTTTCTTCAGTTCAAGAATGCGAGACATCTACACTGTTCCACTGGGTTATGTCTCCAAACTCTCATACACTGCACCAACCACTCCCCCCCCCCCCCCCCCCCCCCACACACACACACACACACACACACACACACACACACACACACACAAATACACCGTTAGCTCTGAATAGAATCGCTGGTTAAAATGTGGCCCACAACTGTGAAAGCAAGGCCATAACAATACTTACCGCTTAAAGATCACATTCGACTATAATCTCAGCCTATTTTGGACTGTACTGATGTCGGCTCAAACAACATAGCATTATCCCCATTTTCCAGCACTGCTTTTTCGGATTCCACAACAGATTGAAGCCTTTCTTTCCTCAAGATTAGCTCTTGGACAATCAGGAACGCAGGCATTACGTAACTTTGGTTCTATGTACAAGAACATCTGAATGCCAGTGATCACATGACACTATGACTAAGATGAAACACAACAATACTGAATACAACACAGAGAGAGAGAGAGAGAGAGAGACACTCAGACAGACAGAGAGAGACAGAGACAGACAGAGACAGACAGAGACAGACAGAGAGAGATAGAGACAGACAGACAGAGACAGACAGAGAGAGAGATTGTAAGAGAAAGAGAGCTATTGAGAGAGAGAGAGAGATTTTAAGAGAAAGAGAGCTATTGAGAGAGAGATAGATTGATTGATTGATTGATTCTTTATTCATCAAGGATGAAATTGTAGGCATTTCTGCTTATCTTACAAATTGTCCTTGCTCATAAAGAAATGAAAATATGGATAGATAAGAAAAAATAAACAGTAGCTAATCTAAGATCAGGAGAAGACCTGCTCTCAATCGTGAAAAGCAGAAAGCTGAAGTGGTACGGTCACGTGTCAAGAGGCAGTGGGCTGGCCAAGACCATCCTGCAAGGTACTGTACCAGGTGGGAGAAGGAGAGGCATGCAGAGAAAGAGGTGGGAAGACAACATCAAAGAGTGGACAGGCTTGACCTTTGCTGACTCACAGCGAGCCACAGAGGATAGAGATCGATGGAGGAAGATTGTCCGAAAGTCATCAGTGGTGCCTCAACAACCCATCTCAGGGACAAGAGACTGAACTGAACTGAGCTAATCTATGTACAACAGTTGGTACGATGAAGAATATGATCAACAGTGACACAGATTTCAGTAGATACCTTTGACAACTGTCATCTCAGTGAGTCTTCAAGTTCAAGCAAATACGTGTCATATGTACAGGCGATCGCGACAGCAGTGAGATCATCTGAGTAGATAATCACGTATGGATGCTTTAAAAGACTTCATGGAAGTATTGTTTCTTACGTGCAATGGGAGTGTATTACATATCATAACACCTGAATATGTAATACTGTCTTTGAAAATGTCTACTCTAGGTTGTGGTAGAATGAAAGTGTTGCGAGATAGTGAATGGCTTGTTTGGGGACGAATGAAGAGATCAGTAAGATACTTCGGTGCTCGTGAATGAGCAATTTTGTGCATAAGGATGCATTTATTGAGGACGAGGTGTTTTTGGAAGGGTAGTAAGCCAAGATTTCTGATCTTTTCATCCGTAGACAATGTTGAGTCGGAAATAATAAGCTTGGCAGCTCGTCTGTACAGTGATTTAATCTTGTTCAAGTGCACTGCCATGGAGCCATCCATACAACAGATGCAAAATTAATATGGGAATTTATGTGTGCGTGAAAAAACATTGTGCATGCATCGGTGTTGACAAAATGCCTCAGTTTAGAGAGCAGGAAAATGTTCTTAGCAATAGTTTTGCATAAGGAATTGACATGTTGTTCCCAAGTTAGTTGTTCATCAACAATTATGCCTAGCACTCTGTGTTCTGAGACTTGCTCAATGATTTCATTTTCTAGCATAAGATTGATGGTTAAGGGTTGTCGTTGACGTTTTTGTCTTGTAGTTAGGATCATGCACTTGGTTTTTGAGGGGTTTATAACCATTCTATTTGATGAACACCATTTTTGTAAATCATCAAGTGTAACGTTCAGGGCGCATTTGATGGAATTTATGCTTCTGTCGCTTACGCTGATAATAGTGTCATCTGCAAACATAGTGCATTTGATACTTTCATTTGATATACTCAATGGTAGATAATTGATATAGGCCTACAAGCTGAAGAGCAATGGACCTAAAATTAAGCCTTGTGGAACCCCCGACTTTACGATTCGTTTCGAGAAAGAAAGAGAGAGAGCTATTGAGAGAGAAAAGAAAAGTACAAGAGAGAGATAGAGAGAGAGAGTTATTTTGAGAGAGAGAGAGAGAGAGAGAGAGAGAGCTATTTTGAGAGAGAGAGAGAGAGAGGGCTATTGAGAGAAAGAGAGAGAGCTATTTTGAGAGAGAAAGAGAGAGAGCTATTTTGAGAGAGAGAGAGCTATTTTGAGAGAGAGAGAGAGAGCTATTTTGAGAGAGAGCTACTTTGAGAGAGAGAGAGAGAGAAAGAGAGAGAGAGCTATTTTGAGAGAGAGAGCTATTTTGAGAGAGAGAGCTATTTTGAAAGAGAGAGAGCTATTTTGAGAGAGAGAGAGAGAGAGAGAGCTATTTTGAAAGAGAGAGAGAGAGCTATTTTGAGAGAGAGAGAGAGAGAGAGAGAGCTATTTTGAAAGAGAGAGAGAGCTATTTTGAGAGAGAGAGAGCTATTTTGAGAGAGAGAGCTATTTTGAGAGAGATATATCTTTTGAGAGAAAGAGAGCTATTTTGAGAGAGAGAGAGATAGCTATTTTGAGAGAGAGAGAGCTATTTTGAGAGAGAGAGAGAGAGAGAGAGAGAGAGAAGGGCATAAAAGTGGGACCAGCAAATGAGTTTGTATCTCTACACAGACCATACACAATCAAACATAATTTTACAAAGTAATTGGCCGTGTTCAATTGGAGGGGAGTGTCGACGCTGCATAGGGGGACTTTCAGGGAGACCTGTCATCATTTAAAGTTAAAATGCGAAAATATCGGAAAACCCGATGAACAATGTCAGATAATCCGGCAAAAAAGTTTAGGGCGATGTACTTCAGCATTTGAATTATTTTGCAAAGCTGGCACTGTTTATTTTCGGCGCTGTTGGCAGGCTGTCAGACATGGTTATGCTGCGTGGCCGAATGCCAAAATCGACGCCTTCAGTCTAGCTATAGTAGTCTACCACCCCTACAGGACGCCTTCAGTCTAGCTATGTCTACCACCCCTACAGGACGCCTTCAGTCTAGCTATAGTAGTCTACCACCCCTACAGAAGAAGGAGTCACTAGGGCTGTTGATTCTTGGGTGAAGACCTCCACGTCAACAAAGAGCTGTCACCATCCTGATACACTTTTAGCAAAGACCAGAGAGTTTCTGCATTTGAGATGTACTGTTGCTTATATGCAACTGGAGCGGCAGCACTGCTTATTCCACCTACTGTCTGTCTGTCGGTCTGCTTATCTGTCTGTAGGTGTGTCTGCACAGCAATGTGTTTCTATGTGTGTCTGTCTGTCGGTCTGCTTGTCTGTCTGTAGGTGTGTCTGCACAGCAATGTGTTTCTATGTTTGTCTGTCTGCCAGTCTGCTTATCTGTCTGTAGGTGTGTCTGCACAGCAATGTGTTTCTATGTGTGTCTGTCTGTCGGTCTGCTTGTCTGTCTGTAGGTGTGTCTGCACAGCAATGTGTTTCTATGTTTGTCTGTCTGTCGGTCTGCTTGTCTGTCTGTAGGTGTGTCTGCACAGCAATGTGTTTCTATGTTTGTCTGTCTGTCGGTCTGCTTGTCTGTCTGTAGGTGTGTCTGCACAGCAATGTGTTTCTATGTGTGTCTGTCTGTCGGTCTGCTTGTCTGTCTGTAGGTGTGTCTGCACAGCAATGTGTTTCTATGTTTGTCTGTCTGTCGGTCTGCTTGTCTGTCTGTAGGTGTGTCTGCACAGCAATGTGTTTCTATGTTTGTCTGTCTGTCGGTCTGCTTGTCTGTCTGTAGGTGTGTCTGCACAGCAATGTGTTTCTATGTTTGTCTGTCTGTCGGTCTGCTTGTCTGTCTGTAGGTGTGTCTGCACAGCAATGTGTTTCTATGTTTGTCTGTCTGTCGGTCTGCTTTTCAGAGAGGACATGAGAATTCATTCCGAGAGCGTTCCTATATATTCCATACGTTTGAAAACGCAAAACAAAGAAACTATTGAAAATGTATGCATCATCTTGACTGTTATTCTTCATCATTATGATCAAAAACATATCTTCGTCCCCTTAAAAAAATCTTTAACACGACTCCTTTAACGGGTTCCTTCATTAGAACGATATATTCGCGCTGGCGCTGAGCAGTCGCATTACCTCTCCTGCAAGAGTGGATTATCGCAGGCAGATGACCAAGTACACAAATGAACAAGTCTTGTTAAAGATCGGATCTGACATAGAAGCTTGACCTGGTGGCAGCTGTGTGAAGCGACTGGGTGCCGTGGTTCAGTCCTGCTCGATATCACTAGACTGTTTTTCTCCATTACTATGATCTGTAACACATCTGATACCCCTTAACCAATTAAGCGTTAACACTACCCCTCTAATGTGCTCTTTTGCTAGAATGATATCTTGAATGTCTGTATGTTTTATTTTATCACTGTTCAAATGCATTTACTCCTTGTAAGATTAATTGAGTCAGAACTGAGGAAGTGATACTCAGCTAATGTTGAAATTTGGCCCTCATTTTTATTTCCACTTTGCAGACATCCTGGTTGTTTATATCAAACTTCTGCAAACTTCGTAGCTTAATCTTACTTTCAGTGTGTAGAACACTATTAAAAATGAACATCATTCTGTACTTTATTATCGTCTTGAAAACAAATGAACCCCCCCCCAAAAAAAAAGAAAAAAGCACACATATACAAACATACACAACATGAGGCTAAATTCCCGGTTGTGTACTGAAGCTGAAACGGTCAAAACGGGGGCACAACATTGGATACAAAACAACAGAAGGGGGCATATTTTCTACAATAATGTATTCAGCGGACACGGGAGGTTCTTATTTTGCCTACAATCAGTAAACAGTCACCTTGTTTTAGGTTAAGGAAACCTTCCCAACTCTGGTCACACACACTAGGGTGCCTTTTTCTTTGAGCATTGAAGATGTTTCGGTTCAAAACATCAAAACTTGGACAACAGCTTAAGAAAGTTGGGAAGCTCCTGGAAACATGAGTTCAGTGAGATCCCTGGGGGTTTCACTCAAAGAGCCACGCCCCAGTCCTTCGGGTAACAATGGCTTTGATCCTATGAGAAGCAGGAGCCACACCCATGCCACTGGGTGGAGTCGACTGCTAGCCTTTTATTCTAATTGCAAGCACTGCCTAAGTGATATCGATAAAAAGCACAGCACCACAAAAAGTGGCAATTTGTGTTGCCGCACCATGAAACAGACCAAATATAAAACGGCTTTAAAAAGTGCCAGTCATCATAATCATCGTCATCATCATAATCATCATCATCGTCGTCGTCGTCATCATCATCATCACCAACAACAACACCACCATCATTTCATCTTCAGCTTAGAAAATCCTCAGTATCTCTTTTATGTTGAGACCTTCTTTCCATCAGCTTGTTTCATAAGCTGGAGGGGGGCCTTGACAGCTCAAGACGATAGATTCTATTGACGTGGAGGGGGATGTTGGTTGTTGAATATTTACTAGGAAATGATAATTGTGGAGCGTCTTCCTTTCAAAGAGGTATAAACGATATCTCAGATGCCATAACATTGGCACAGTTTTGCTCTGCTCTGGATTTGAGTCTGGTAACAAACCACTCACTGCTGAGTTTGGCAGATTACACGCACAGATCGATAATATTTCCATTGCAAAATGTAGTTACTTCACAATGTCCCCATCCACCCATTCACCTCACCCACCCACCCAGTTTCTCTTATATTCTTATGGCAGTAGGAACAGATTTGCAGCCTTCACATTTTTTCATCTTCATTCTCCCTGATACAGAGCTAGTGACCATCTTCCTCAACATGAGCCTATATATCACTGCCTTCATTGAGGGAATTAATTTTATCCATTGCATTACACCCCCTCATCTCGACCATCCCTCCTTCTTCTCTTTACCCCACCCCACCCCACCCGCCCCCCCTCTTCCCATCCTCTCCTTATTCTCCCAAGCCCACGCCCAATTCCCAAGGAGCAGCACCCACAGCTCTTCAAGAAAACCTTCCGTTAAATCCTAGCCTCGTCCACCTGTTGCTGTGATGAATCAAGCATCCCAGATCAGGCATTGCAATTGCTGTAATAGCTACTGATCAGCCCAGTCCCCAGGGAACACTTGTTGCTACTTAGACTGCTTGGAAGTGGTCGCTCAAGGTTGGTCTGCATCTCCCTCGAGGGAAGAAGGCAAAGCCGGGCTTAGTTGTGCTCTAAGGTCTGACATGACCTCCCATCAGTTGACGCACGGTGAGAAAGAATGGATTTCAGGCAGTTACGTCAGCAGACCTATCCCAACCATTGAGCTAATGTGTTTCACACTGGAAACAATGCCAATGCCACGCCTCATAAAAAAAAACAAATGTATTACACCTATTTTCCCTCAAATTTATACCTCTCTCAGTCTCTGACGAATTTTACCATAGCGCCACATTGCGACTTCAGCTCAATGGAGTATAAGTATTGTTCTTCTGAAATTAATCCGTGATATATATGCACGAATGACAACATGTTGCAACTGGTCTCTCTCCTTTTATATCCGCCTTTTCACTTAGAAGACTTAAACAGTGCTTGCATCAGATCACCTACTCCATTTTAATCAGCCATTATACAAGTGAAAGGAAACCAACCGACTGTAGTTGGTCATGCACTTCTGATGAACACTTCTGATCAACAGGGAGAAGGCTGCAAGCTTGTGCTCGCTCACTCAGCAGTCACTGCTGCCAGCTCGGCTAGGAGCACGACCAGACTCCATGGGTGTTCTTTGGCCAAGAGCTGGCACCAGCCTTCCTCAGTAGATGAAGCCACAACCCAAAGCTTCCTCAGCAACCTAAAGCTACGACCTGAGTTTTCCTGTACACATAGCCACAGTCTGAGCCTTCCCAGAACATGTAGCCACACCCTAACCCTGCCCTGCCCCAACATCACCGCCAGGACCCTCTTTTCCCCACCACCCTTCCCCTCTATATACATTCCAGCCTTTCATGGTTTGTCTGATAACTGTGGCCGCTATATCTCTCTATTGGTGGGAATGTGTATGTGGTCTTCCTCTCTCCTCTGGTAACTTAGAAACACACACTTCTTGATTTCTGCCTTCCCCTCCCCCCCCCCCCCCTCCCCCTCAATCCTCCATCCCCTATGCCTTGGAGAGAGACAAGAATGACCCCCTGCTTAGCGCTGCTGCTGACCTCAGCCCATGTGTGAGTCTCTATCTGGCTTCTGGACTCATTAGACACAGCAGTCAGACAATCACTTCAGGTTCTCTTCAGGCTAAACAACACCGACATCCTAAGAGTCCTTGCCCTGAGAGTGTTAACAGATAAGAGACGCTCCATCCATATCTGTCCAGTCCGTAGGGAAATGGAATCAGTAAATGTAGAGAAGAGAATGGAGACGGCAGGGTCACTTGGAATGTGTACTGAATAACCCTGGCCATTTAAGGCTAGGCTCACGGCAGCTGCCAGCAGGGCCGGGTTAGCCAAAGTCAAAAGCCTGCACTCTGCAGGGGTTGTAGAAATGCCTTAGTTGCAAGACTAGCCCATTCATGGGCAGAGATGAACACTTCAATGCAGTTTTCAAAGCAAAAAGTTTTGTTCCACCAAGATCTGCGCTATACCACAAATAAAACGCTCATGGCATAAAGTGTAATTTTGCAAAAATGCAAACTATATCATGTGAAGTCAGATATGATATATCAAAAATGCCCTTTACAAATAGTACAAGAAAGCAGCGAAAAAACACATTAAATGCATGTTTTTAAAAATAATAATATGTATTAACAGAGCCACAAAACCAAGAAAATCGGTAAAAGAAAAGCATAACTGTTGATACGCAAAGTAACACATAGAGCAAGAAACATTGGCTCATATAAAATAGTTGAAGCCATTTCTGCCAGTGTGCAGTTCCCAGACGAAGCATATGGTGCTGGCAAAGTGAAATAATAACTGCTCCCCAGTCTGGGATGTAGCTCCTCCTACTAAATGCGCGCTTCTAGTTCAGCCTTAAGCGCGAAAAACTTTCCACTGCACTTTCGCTTTAATGGTCCAGAAATTTATATTCTGACATTACATAATGCTTATCAAAACATTGAGGAAAACTAAAAATTAAAATAATTTTAAGAAATAAGCATAACAGGTACAATGATGAGGAACTTCCAGATGTAGTTCATTCACCCTTCCTAAGATCATGCAGTGTATACCATAAGACAACACAGATAACGTTTACAAACTGCCCGAATCTTAATTAAGTATTAATACCAGATTTTAAAGTGAGTAATCGAGAGTTCTTTTGAAGGGAAGGCAAAAAGAAATAAACGCAACTTACCGCAGATACGCCATCACCTAAGCTTGCCAGGAAGATGATAAATAAACCCAAGAGTAGCCTGGAAGAAGAAAAAGACACTTTGGTCAGTTCGAGAACCACAGAGAGTATAGAAAACACTCATTTTCACACAGAAACGAAACTGGCATGTGACGGAGAAGGTGATGAGACTCTGACTTACCATGAAGACATGTCTCTACGCTGAGACCTAGAGGCAACTCGGCATGTGCAGACACTGGGGTCCAAAGCCGCCTCGGTGCCAGTGAAGGCACTGGCACTCGCAGATCGCGATGTCATAGGCTGAAGGAAAGTCGGAACGGCCTGCTATGGACGAGTGGGACCGCCGTTCACTTTCTGCTGAGATCGAACTCAGCAAAAATCGTGGCCTTCACTCCTACGAGACGCTACGAGTTTCGAGTTTTCATCCAGACGACTAAACTCCTAGCTGAAATCCACTACAGGGTTGCTTCCAGCAGCAGCCTGCTACCAGAAGTGCTAACCCTCCTCTCGGAACGCGCGGAGGCGGAGCTTCGCCTCCTTTCCCGCCCCCTCCCCTTACCCCCTTCCCTCCCTTCCCTCCCTTCCACACCAAGCAGTCTTTGTAAGAGTGTCTAAGAGGAGTGCCCCTAGCGTCGCCGATACAGGCCGGGCGGAAATAACTTTCACAACAACTATTATATGAACTATACATGGGACGAAATCCAAAGGGAATAACGTCTTGACTCTAAGTTTGTATCTACTGTGCGTGACAGAGAATGAGAGGACACCAGTTTGCTGTAGAGATTGCGGTGTCTCCTTGAAGATAGTTGCCTCCAAATTCCTTCAGTTCTCAGCATCTTCTGCTTCAGAGTTAAAACTAGGATATCGTCACAATTTAAAATGAAAGAAGAGTCATGGGGTGAGGAGATTGCCGCGCGTGTGTGTAGCTGTGAATCAGATTATTTGTTCTTTTTAGAAGAAAGAAAAATTAATAGCTGCTGAATTCTCCCAAGTAGATGTCCCTTTTTGGGGGTATACTCCAATATCACTATTCAAATAAGCTTGATTGACGTGTGTCCTACCGCCGTGACGGCCACTCCACTCAGAATAGGCGGAGCATGGTGAATCCGCAAGAAGAATAGTCCATTATTCCACCCTTCCTTTGCTCCAAAGATCTGCACACTGCAGTCAGCTTAAAGTGGACATACCTCAATCACGCAGCTAGCTGTGAATTTCCTGTCAAATTTCCTACCAGTAGAGTAGTCTGTACAAGACTGATCATTGTTCCTCGTGGGAAAAGTAGATCCTACGCTGCTGTCGTCTGCAGTGCTCTGGGTTGGGCACCAGCAGCTTCTGCAACTTACTGAACTTCTCTCGACAAGATGGAGGGATACTGAGCATCTTGTCGAGGGAGCTGTAGTTAAGTTCTGCCTTTTCCTCTGGACTGTATGATGCGGTGAACACTTGTTATATCCCTAGGAGTTCATTTATAGGTTTCTGCCTGAAGTTTTTCAAGTATGAAGCCCGGGGATATTCTCAGACCGGGTCTTATCCTGTGGAGCATAGGCATCCTCACAGGACTCCTTCACACCGCTGATGCTGCCGTGAGTACACCTCTCCATTTTCTCCGTGTTCTTTACGCTGTTCCCCTGTCAGCTCCTCCAGTCGCAGCTGTTCCTGTACAGACAGGCTGAAAGTTGTCATCGGATGCCAGGTAGACCCGAGCGGTCGTCTGTCACAAAAATGATGCTATTTCTCGGTCCAAAAAGCGCGAAACTAAAAGCCTGAAAATTTGGATAAATTTCCTCAAAGCTCGGTTAACCCTTTTATTGGAACTGAATGAGAGCTTCATGCTCTTTCCTGCTTGTGTGTGTTTTTTTACGACGTTTTGTTTCCGCTGGCCCCAGACGACTTTTCTCTCGCACTTGTAAGGTGCACGCTTTCCCCAGGCGCCTTTAACTGGGGAGCAGTCATTATTTCTCTTTGCAGCCAGACCTGCGAGAGGAGGCCTCGCTCGCCCTCACGAGGTCAAATCCTATGAAAGCACTGGGGCCTTCTGCCTATAGTGGAGTCTCTACAGTAAAAACGCACTTTCCGCAGCGTTTTCTTTAAATTCTTCCACTGTGAAACCTTTTTAAATTGTACTGTTCAGTCACTCGGGATTGCGTCTTTGATCTCAAACTTTTCTAAGTGTTTATTTACGTGTTCCTATTTTGCGTGAGAGCCTATCATCAATTGTTTTCCCTTTAGGAAAAAATGTGTTTAATGACCGAACTTTGCGGTTTCTGATGAATGATTCTCAACGTGATGGATCCGTGTGTGTATGCGTGTGTCACTACATGCGTACGTACTTGCGCACGTGTGTTTGTCGAAACACATATTTGCACACGATATGATATGCTGACACAAAACCTATCTTTTTCTCTCAAAGGTAAAGATTTCTTAATTTCATACCCACTACTCCTACCCACCACCTCGCTGAAACTGCCATCCTGTCTGTCTATTTGTACCCATTTTCCTTCCCACCCGTACTTTGCCTTTCACACGAAACCAAAAACATTCTTTCTTGATTCATAACGGCACCATGTAATGAACTCTTAAGTACAATAACAGCAGCAGAATTGTTGTCTCCAAGAACACTGAATTCAGATTTACTCATTCAAACAATCTGGAATATGTATCCCCTGCTAACGACACGACGACGACGACGACGACGACGACGACGAGGAGGAGGAGGAGGAACAAGAAGAAGGAAGAAACGAGGAAGAGGAGGAGGAAGAAGAAATGCCAAGAAGAAGGAGGAAGAACCAAGGAGGAGGAGGAAGAGAGGAGGAGGAGGAGGAGGAGGAGGAGGAGGAGGAGGAGGAGGAGGAGGAGGAGGAGGAGGAAACGAGGAGGAGGAAGAAACGAAAAGAAAGAAGAAAGGAGGAGGAGGAAAATGAGAAGGAGGAAGAGAAGGAGGAAGAGGAGGATGAAGAAAGGAAGAGGAAGAGGAAGAACTGAGGACAAGGGGAGAAAACGAGGAGGAGGAAGAAACGAGGAGGAGGAGGAGGAGGAGGAGGAGGAGGAGGAGGAGGAGGAGGAGGAGGAGGAGGAGGAGAAGAAGAAGAAGAAAAGGAAGAAACGAGGAGGAGGAAACGAGGAGGAGAAAGAAACGAGGAGGAGGAGGAGGAAGAAGAAGAGAGGAGGAAGAGGAGGAGGAGGAGGAGGAGGAGGAGGAGGAGGAGGAGGAGGAGGAGGAGGAGGACGAGGAGGAGGAGGAGGAACTGAGGAGGAGGAGGAACTGAGGAGGAGGAGGAGGAGGAGGAGGAGGAGGAACTGAGGAGGAGGAGGAACTGAGGAGGAGGAGGAGGAGGAGGAGGAGGAACTGAGGAGGAGGAGGAACTGAGGAGGAGGAGGAGGAGGAGGAGGAGGAGGAGGAGGAGCCTGTGGTCATGATTTCATTTTTAAAAACGAGGGTTCGGGTGATAATATTCGATGGGTGGGTTTTCGTTCTGGAGTGCAAGAAAGAGAGAGCTGTTGTAAAGAAGCCGCAGGAGGAAGTGGAGTGGGATGGGGAGGGGAAGGGAAGGGCGTCGGGCACGGGTGGGGTGGGGTGGGGTGGGGTGGGCGAGGGAGATGCATAGTTCCGAGAGTGGGGAAGTAGGGGTACGGTGGGGGATCGACAGGAGATGAATTGGAGAAGCTGCCACGCAGAAGTAAGACATACCCAGATGGGAGAAATGATCAAGAGTGGGGAAGGTTCATCATGCGAAGTCCAGAAGTGAAAGTTACAAGGCGGAAAAGATCCATAATAAAAACTAAATACTGTTGTTGTTAAATGTGATTGTATGAAGAGTATTAATCACGTCTGCAAGGAAACTAAGCTGAATAATGACGGCATCATTGGCTCTCGATTTCATGGCTATCATTCAGCAGTTTCAGATCTAGCACGAAACACAAACCACTGTAAACGAGAGTAGAAGTTCCTTATTTTAGAGGAAAATTCTGTCTTCGAACCTGAAGCCTAAGGTGGGGTGTTTTGCACACATTTAGAAAACTGAACTTGATCATCAAGGTCATTGGCTCATAAAAACTGCATTTTTCAAACAGCTGACAGAATATTTCACTTAGTGTTACATTCTAGCGAGAGACCTGTAGCGTCATCACCAGACTGTAATTTAGATTACATTCACACATCATAAATCCCCAGGAAACCTATGTGTCTACCGTAAATTCCGGCCTATAAGCCGCGCCTTTTTTTTCATGAACGGACCCCTGCGGCTTATAAACCGGTGCGGCCAATCTATGGATTTTTCTCGAGAAAGTGGACTTGAATTCGCTCACTTACCTTTAAGTTTATTGTTGCTATGCGAAGTTCGTCGTATGACAACAACTCACACTCACACGGCACAGACAGCTGTGAGTTGGCAGTCAAAGTTAGGAATGATCGATCAGTTACACATTCAACCCAACAGAAGTAACACACACAAGACCGAAAGTAATGCCGAAAACACGTCGCCAAGTCTATGATGCAGCTTTCAAACTGGATGCCATCGCCAAAGCTATGGAGAAAGGGAATCGCGCTGCCGCCCAAGAACTAGGCATCAACGAATCTATGGTTCGGCGGTGGCGAAAACAGGAAGGTGAACTTGCCAAGTGCAAGAAGTCCAAGAAAGCATTCCGAGGTTGCAAAGCACGTTGGCCAAAACTTGAAGACGAACTTGAAGACTGGATTAACACACAACGTGTTGATGGTCGCGGTGTTTCCACTGTACAGCTTCGTCTTAAAGCGCGCACAGTTGCATCCAGTCTGAATCTTACCGACTTCAAAGGTCTTGGTGTTTCCGTTTCATGAGACGCAAAGGATTGTCCATACGTGCGCGTACAACTTTGTGCCAACAGCTGCCGCCGGACTTTGTTGAGAAACTTGCGTGATTCGGTTGTTGAACTGGTGTGTGCAACGTGTTTGTTTTTAACTGTTATTTTCTCTTGAGTTATTTGAATACATACTGTTGTTTTCACTGTTCTCTACTACGTTATTTTGGTTAATTTTGTGCGGCCTATACTAAGAAGCGGCTTATCTATGGATTTTTCTGAATTGTTTTTAAAATTCAGGGGGTGCGGCTTATACTAAGGTGCGCCTTATAGGCCGGAATTTACGGTATATATTTTTCTTGCATCATCAACTGCTTTCAGAGTAGTTGCTGTGGACATGGTTATTTTACTGTGGTAATAAACGTCCTCTCTACTTCAGACAAAAATCACAATATGAATCACAGGAAGAAAGGTAGGGCATGGCATTGCTAAACCAGAATTAACACAGAATTAACACAGCTGGTGGCACCATGAAAGGTACAACCAGAACCGTGTATTGTTAAGGGAAAGGATAAGAAATGATACAACCACCACATGCAACCCACTAACCTATTTCTTTATCTCAGTGCAAGCAGAGGCACATAGAGTTCACACACACACACACACACACACACACACACACACACACACACACACACACACACACACACACACACACACACTCACACGCATTGTGTGTTGCCATGGTTACTTTATTAGGTTTGCCTTACAGTCCATAAGAAGGGAAAAAAA
>JAWQFJ010000485.1:125407-135750 GCA_034096865.1 Theodoxus fluviatilis
AACGAAAAGGGTTTTCTGAAAAATCGTTAAATGAGTCTCCAAGACTGTTACAGACAAGAATGGAGTCACAAAATCAGTGGTAGCGAGCGTTTCGCATTGTACAGAACCACTAAACACGATTTCCAATAGTACTTGAACTCTCTCGAAATTACAAAATTTAGAGTAGCACTTGCTCGGTTCAGATTTGGAAGGAATGAATTAAGAAGTAATGCGTTTATCGTCGAAGAGATATATACTGTCCATTCTGCACAGATCAAATTGAAGACGAAGCTCATTTCTTACTCAATTGCTACCAATACACGATCTAAGAGAAAAGTACCTAGGAATCTATATCACGCTCATGAATAACACGGGACTCAATTTCACCTTCCTAATAAATGGTCAGGGGTACTTAAAAACAAAAAGTGTTGCCATGTACATCTATTATGCCTTGAAATATCGTAGGTTATATCTTGAATAACGTCGAAAAGTATCATGTTCCATTCAGTTCAGAACGCATGCAAAAATTATGATTTCCCGAACAAATGCCATTTCTGAAGCTGCAGGTATTGATAGATACCATACAATGTAACCAATTGCCAACCCCCGACTTCCCACCCCCCACCCACCCCCCACCCCACCCACTATCGCGTATTGTTGTAACATTGTGACGGGCCGCCGGCCTAAGCAATAAAGAAATCAAATATCTCTGTCTCTCTCTCTCTGTCTGTTTCTCTCTCTCTGTTCTCTCTCTCTCTCTCTCTCTCTCTCTCTCTCTCTCTCTCTCTCTCTCTCTCCTCTCTCTCTCTCTCTCTTCTATCGGTGTAAGACGCCATTGAAGGAGGCTGTGTGTTTGAGCTCCGTATATATATCGCCGTACTCCAGGATTCTGACCGTGTACTGGAACACCATGATGGAAGAGAGCCTGCCTAAGATTGTGCTACAAGCAGTGAGAGAACTTTCAACAACTCACATTTTGAAATTTTGGAACATTGAAGCAAAATTTGACTGCAATACAATAACGTTGAAATGGGCCAGTCAACAGTCGTTCGAGGGGAGCAACTTCGTCTCCAGGAGCCGAAAATCTCCTTCGAAGAGGCAGCATGATCTTCGGAGACGACAAATGTTCCAGAAAAGACAGCATGAACATTTCCAGGGGACGGGGGCTGCCGATTTGTCATCTAGTCATTCCTTTGACAAGCATGTTTCTCCTAGGCACGTAGCACACCCTTGTACACCAGGAATGGAACATGTGAAGACACAGCATGCAAGTGACTACATCCCTTGTGCATTCCAAGCAGCTCATGAAAACCATGCGCGACCAGCGTGTGAAAAGACGACACGCGAGTTCGATGGAGAAAGCGTGCGTCCCGCCGAGAAGACTGCTCGAAAGCCGTCCATGGAAACTGCATCGACCTTATCCGAGCATCATGAAAGTGTCTGTCTTGAAGATGATGCATCAGCCGGCGAAAGGAGCTAAGATAAGATCGTGCAGTGTTCATTCGAGGGCGCACGTTGGATCTATCAACGTCTTTGAGATCTTCCGGCAGCTAGGGAGAGGGGTCACGAAACCAGATCATGTGCGTGCATGGTGTGGTGCGTGTGCTGAACCCCTCAGTTCGTGGGTGAAGTGCTCTGCATGTGCACACTCAGCCTACTGTTTTTACTGCTTTGCAAGAACTGCTCATCCGAAACACACAGCACCAAGTGTCACGTAGATGTGTGCCTGCTATGCGTTGTCAAACAGTTCGTAACTGGTCAATGCTGATTTGTTATTTTGCAAAGCCGAACCTTCCTGAATCTGTCAATTTGTAAATTATGTAATTTCTACAATCATTTTGAGATAGTTGCATTTTGAATCTTTAAGCGTTGTGGCCTTGAATGACCTAAAAACCTGATGAGCCCTTGGGCTCCATCCTATCCCTCAGTGCATTGCCGGTGTCAAGGACATCGAGGTGACATTTTGCCCTTTCGTTATTATGCTTTTTCTTGTTTGAAGGCTATGCACTGCCTTTGCTGGCTGTTGGGCTGTGGGACTCGATTTTATTGATTTTATATCACAAGTTTAGTGAATTGTACTATACTCCGCTGTCGCGGAGAGTTATAATTACCATGGTGGAAGTGTTTCTTAACGTTGTGGCCTTATATAGCCTACAAGGCTGATAGGCCCTTAAACTCCATCCATCCATCCATCCATCCATCCATCCATCTTTAAGCGTGATGTCATTGAGAACATTTGAACGTTATTATCCTCTGACTGGTTCTCTTTTCAAAAGCGTTGTTGTCCGATGATGGCAATGTTGTTGCAATTTGTGATGACAGAAAAGTATTACTTGTAGGCTACTTATTTTTTCACTATTTGTTGTATTTATTTCCGGAGCACACATTAACGACAAACATCGAAAATCCAACGGATATACAGCATGTTGTAGCTTGTATGGATAGTTGGCAGTGCCGACGTCATGTTGTGTTATTTACAAACCGACTGTTACGAGTACATCCATAACCGTCCGAAGATATGTGGCTACGTTCCCTTCAGAGGATCCGGAGAGACAAAGTGGCGGCTCTGGGATGAAGAGAGCATCGGCTGACATTTCTTGCAATATTTTCATTTATTTTTTGTCCTTTTGTTCTGCATTTCTTGCATTTTGGTCACACAGCTTGCTTGAATCGCTTGTGCTTGTGCTGTCATGACTTTTTAAAAGTCATGTTTGAGTATTTTTTGCAAACTGTTTAATCAATGGGCCGGTGGCCTGACAATAAAGTTTCAAAGTTTCAAAGTCTCTCTCTCTCTCTCTATCTCTCTCTCTCTCTGTCTCTGTCTCTCTGTCTTTTTCTCAGTTTCTCTCTGCGTGTTTCTCTCTGATTCTCTCTGTTTCTCTCTCTCTCTCTCTCTCTCTCTCTCTATGTGCCTCTCTCTCTCTCTCTCTCTCTCTCTCTCTCTCTCTCTCTCTCTCTCTCTCTCTCTCTCTCTCTCTCGGTCTGTCTGTCTGTCTGTCTGTCTGTCTGTCTGTCTGTCTGTCTGTCTGTCTGTCTGTCGTCTCTCTCTCTCTCTCTCTCTCTCTCTCTCTCTCTCTCTCTCTCTCTCTCTCTCTCTCTCTCTCTCTCTCCATATTCAATGCTATTGAATATCAACATTCATAGAAAAAGAACTGACCTTGTGTTGTGAGAGACACATTGAGTAAACTGGGTTTGTATTTGTGTGGCTAATCGGGAGGAGTTAATAACTAAAGTAATTCTTTTAGATAAATGAAGCAGAACTATGAATATGGCTATTTTCAGTCATAGGATGAGAGAAACAGTAGTACTACTACTAGGTGTGGACGGTTTTCATGGGTTGGGTACCGTTTCGCCGTTTCCCGTTTCGCCGTATGGGTGTCAAATCGCCGCATTCGTCAATTTTTTTCTTAAGGCGATCCAGTGCTATTTCGCCGTCCTCTTTAGTGTCGTTTCGCCGTACTGGGGCTGAAATGGTCGAAGTCGGAAACATTCGTGGACACTGTACCCGAGGTACTCTGTCCGGGCGGACAGAGTACCCCAGTTTGAAATCTCGGCATTTGAACGAGAACGAGACCGCGCTAAACGATGTTTATTGGCGTTGCTGAAATGGGCGAAGACGGAAACATTCGGAACGTCGTTTAGCTTAAGATTACACCCGAATCACGCGGACCGATGGAGTACAGTACCGCCGAGCAAGACGGTTGTCACAAAACGCAGATACATTAACGCGGCCGGATCTTAGCATAACTCTCCGGGCGTGCGAAGTCAATCAGGTGGAGTGGCGGGTGCCGTCTGAGCTGAGCGTTATATCTCTCACTTTTACTGATTTCTATGTATCTCACTTTTACGGCAAAGTGACACTTACTTCATTAATAGTAATACGGCGAAACGGGAAACGGCAAAACGGGAAACGGCGAAATGGGAAACGGCGGAACGGGAACATACCTCTTTCAAAAATACACTACCAAGAACGATATAATTTTTTGATTTTCCCTACTGTAAAGAAGCTCCGCAATACCTTTATTCGTTTCAGATTAGGCATAAACTATTTAGGAATTAATCAGCGCTTCTTTCACATAGAAGCTGGAGAAGTAAACTGCCCGTTCTGTGACATGGTGGATGACGAAAAAAATTCTTAAACTGTAGAGCTTTCACCAAACTAAGACAAAAATGTGAATTAAAAATGTGCGTCTCACTTTAACATCAAGCAGCTATCTTTTGGAAGGGACCAATAGACAGACAAACAGATCTAATTCCATGAATGTCTTATGCTATGAAACTCAGAGAAGAGAGAAGTACTGCTGGTACACCAAGATAATAACCAACACGTATATGTGGTGTGATGACAGAACTGTCATAACTTTGGCAAGTGTGCAGACGATAGGATGATCATACCTTTGTTAGTTTCCAATTTGTGCTAACCTGTATTCAATTGAACGGCCGGCCTTGAATACAATCGTTCTTTTAGTTCATTTTCTCGCGTGTGCAAGCTTGTGCGCTTGTGTGTTTGTCCCCTAGTGTCTCTGCTCACACTGTGTTCACTCACGCTAGCATGTGTGTGTTTTTTAAGAGAGAGAGAGAGAGAGAGAGAGAGAGATAGATAGAGAGAGACCTTGTTAAAACAAGAAAACAAACAAACAAATCCAATCCCATCCCCCACCCCTACCCACCCACCCACCCTCTATTCCACAGAGAGAGAGAGAGAGAGAGAGAGAGAGAGAGAGAGAGAGAGAGAGAGAATAAAAATAAAGTGAGGAACATAATGGAACTGATCTGAGCTATGGTAAACAGTATTTGTTTGGCATGAAAAACTTCATTCTACATTGTGCTACTAATACGTAGCTTGAAATATTTACTGTACTCCTTTCTTTTAACTCATCTTACGACAAATGTTGAAACATGGGTTCAGCTCAGATATATCTGTAGAGTTCAAGTTGTTTCTCTAGATGTGTGTTGAAATGTGTGTCTGTCTGTCTATTTTGCTGGATCTGTGTGTGTTTGTCCATCCGTCTGTGTGTGTGTGTGTGTGTGTGTGTGTGTGTGTGTGTGTGTGTGTGTGTGGTGTGGTGTGGTGTGTGTGTGTGTGTGTGTGTGTGTGTGTGTGTGTGTGTGTGTGAGAGAGAGAGAGACACTGTGTGTAGATTTGTGTGCATTTGTGCGCATACAGGTGTACCTTTGTGTGTTTGTATATATTTTAAATTAATACGAGTGTGTGTGTGTGCACGTGCTTGTGTGAGTGTATGTGTGTGTGTGTGTGTGTGAGTGTGTGTGTGTAATTGTGTGAGTGTATGTGATTGTGTGTGTGTGTGTGTGTGTTTGTGTGCATTTGTGTATGTTTGTTTATATGTGTGTGTGTGTATATCTGTGTCTGTGTGTCTATCTGTCTCTTGTGTGTACATGTGTGTGTGTGTGTGTGTGTTTGTCTATAGTTCCGTGTGTGTGTGTATGTGTATGTGTGTGTATGTGTGTGAATACGTGTGTGCACATGTGTACATATGCGAGTGCATGCATATGTGTGTGTGTGTATGTGTGTGTGTGTGTGTATGTGTTCGTCTTTCTGTCTCCCTTCTCCTCTGTGTGTGTTTGTGTCTGCATGCATCTGTACGTTTGTATGAGGGCTTACCTGTGTGTATTGCTCTTGTAGGGGGTCAGGAAATGCTTAACATTCCTGCAACAGGAATCTTTTCTAGGTCATTGAATTTGCTCTGATCTCATTTTTGTGTAAGCAGGTGTTCATTTTGTAATGCATGATGATTTAGAGAGGGGAAAAGTCAGTCAAAGAATCACAACACAATCTGCATGCATTGCATTTGCTTTAATGGTAACTATTTCTTTTCATTTATCATTTTTTCCTGATGTACCATCACCTACGTTTTCTGGCTTAATCCCAACATTTTACTTTGTAATCTGACTTGCTGATGTGTGCATTTTCAGGCATGCAAAGGATGTACTTCAAGTGTGTGTATATGTGCTGGACAGAAGGGAGAGAGGGTGAGTACAGTTTTTAAAATATTAAAATAAGTAGTCTCTTATGTACATTTACATGACTTTTTTTTAAGTTTGTGATCTTGTTATATGTTATGCATCATGTTCACAGACAGATCACAGTATTTCTCATAAGATTACAATAACAATGTTTCTCTGCACCTTTTTAATTATTTCACTTGCAGTCTCATGTCTTTGCAGCTTATCATAAATGAAAATCTTCAATGATCTTGGATAAAAATACAATTTCTTAAACCATAGTTTGGTGCAGTGAATGTCAGAGCAGAAAGTTTGAATAATCAGATGAAATGCAATGTCCTTTCTTGATGTAGAAGCAAACTGAAATAAAGCAATCCTGTAATACAACTTTTCAGATGGATATCTAGCAACCATAAGTGTTGAGAAAAGACTTCTTTGTTAAAAGTTTATGAAAATAGTAAAGATAAACAAACAGACAATATTGTGATCCAGAGACACACTTCAATACCTTTAGCCAAGTGCAGTATGAATGAGAAAAGGAATCAACTTTGATTGAGAGTGTCAAAATAAGTACACGCATTCCTTATCTATCACCTCTATGCGTTGTGTCTGACAAATATATTTTTAGCTGAAAATGTGTGCCTTCATTTTCTATTCAGCTTTGTCCTCGTAACACACCCTATTTAAGTTTTAAATCTTTTCTATGTTGTTTCTTGTAAAAAGCAAGGTAAGGGAGGTAAATAACAAAATATGCTGACTGAGCAGATCTGGTGCAAAGGTTCATTTCACATCATATGTATTATTTGTTCAGAACAACTATTCCTACAATTGCTATGTTCAGAGCAACATCCAGGAATTCAAGGCATGATGGAAATATACACCCAAGGCAGTTGTAAATTGAAATGATTGATAGCAGCATACTAAGAACTGTGCATGAAGGGGAAATAACTAGAGCAAAATGGATTGTAACCTGTGAAATTATGAAGGGAGACAAGTAAATGATACATTACCTGAACTATGTTCAAGGGAGATTACTCAATGTAACCAAGGGAGGCAAATCAAAGAAAATGATTCCACAAAACTTGTTGGACACAGTTGTATGCGCAAGGGAAGCAACTGCAGTTAGTTGTCATTAGCAACCAAGGGAGATAACAAGGCATGTGTACACATTTGCAGGGAGGCCTAGGCCTACCAGGCCTGCAGGGACTGCAAGGCTTGCCAGGACTCCCAGGGCCTGAGGGACCAACTGGGCCACTGGGTATCAAGGGTGACTTTGGAGAACTGGGGGTGCAGGGACAGAAGGGTTTCAGAGTAAGTACTTCCCTGTTTGGTCTCTATGGCAAACATAATCTCATTCTTGTCTTCTTTGGTGTGATGCAAACACAGATATGACAGCATCTACAGGGGTATTTTCTCGGTCTCTCTCTCTGTCTCTGTCTCTCTCTGTCTGTCCCTCTATGTCTCTCTCTTTCTCTGTCTCTCTCTGTCTATCTGTCTCACTCCCTCACTCTCACCCCCCTCACTCTCACTCCTTCTCACTCTCTCTCTCACTCTCTCTGTCTGTCTGTTTGTCTGTCTGTGTGTCTGTGTGTGTGTCTGTCTGTCTGTCTCTCCCTGTCTCTCTGTCTCTGTCTCTGTCTCTCTCTCTCTCTCTCTCTCTCTCTCTCTCTCTCTCTCTCTCTCTCTGTCTCTCTCTCTCAACCTTGTTTAAGAGTGTTTCACACTGAAGCAGGGCATAAAATGAGATTTTCAGTCAACTCTTAAATGATGACAGACTCTGCCTGTCAAATCATGAATGGCAGACAGTTGCACACGTCTGGTGCAGTGCAGTGGAAATTCCTGCTTCCAACAGTCTTGTAGGAGAGGGTGAGCAAACAACTCCTTAATGTATATGGAGGGATCACCATGGGTGATGCTCTCTCATGATGGCATTGAGTTTATAGTACAGGCCCTACACATGAGAGTACATTACAGACCTTCTCTTCATTCTTTAAGCTAGACGATTTTTGCCTTTCATTAGATGCATCTTTGTAGAATGCTGTGCTAACTGGATCAAATTATATTTGGTCAAGGATCTTAGATGACGTCTCATATTTGGTCATTTTCAGGGAGCGACCGGATTACCTGGCTTTGTGGGAGTTCCTGGAACACCGGTAGGTTTCATGGAATTAATCACATTATATAAATTTGTCACATGCTACATTTCTTGTAGTGTCTTTACGTAAATGGTAACGTGCAAATAATTTGACGATGTAGAATTTGTGCGACTGACTTTTAAAACGTTGCATTTCATATCAAAAGTTGCAAGAGTAGATACTTTAGGAAGACTTATGATATGCTCTTTTGTACTTGCTTCTTTCTACAATCCTGTGTTTGGTTCGTGGATGATTTCAAAGCCGGCTGGCTGGCTGGCTGGCTGGCTGGCTGGCTGGATGGGTGGAAGAGTGGGTAGGTGGATGGATGGATTGATTGTTGGATGATGGGTGAGTGGGTGGGTGGATGGATGGATGGGTGGATGGGTGGATGGAAGGATGGATGGATGAAAGGATGGAAGGAAGGAGGGATGGTTGGATGGATGGATGGATGATTGGTGGGTGGATGGGCGTGTGGGTGTTTGAATGGATGGATGGTTAGATGACTGGATGGTTAGATGACTGTATGGGTAGGTGGGTGGATTAATGGATAGATGGATGAATGAATGGATGAATGTGTGTGTGTGTGGATGGGTGGAGAGATGGGTGGGTGGGTGGGTGCATTGTAAGATGGATGGATGGGTGGGTGTGAGAGTGGGTAGTTGAGTGAATGGTTGGATGGACGGGTGGATGAATGGGTGGATGGGCGGGTGGGTGGATGGATTGATGGATGGATGGATTGATGGATAGATGGATTGATGGATTGGTGGGGGGGATAGGTGGGTAGACGGGTGGATGGGAGCATTGGTGGTTGGGCGGATGGATAGGTGGATGGATGGATGGATGGTCAGACAGATGGATGCATAGATGAATGGATGATTGGAGAGATAGACAGATGGGTGGATGGACGGATGGAATGATGGGTGGATAGATGGATGAACAGAAAGATGGTTGATGGATGGATCAAGAGGCTGATGGGCAGTAAAAAAATTAACATCGTGACTCCTGTGCTTTTTCCAGGGCAACCCAGGGTTAGAAGGCCCGATGGGAGAGAAAGGCTTCGACGGCTGTAACGGCACTAAGGTCAGCGTTGCTTTGCTTCTTCTGTTTGTTTGGGTGGACGGGTGGAAGAGAAAGGATAAAGAAAAGGAGGAGAACGAGAAGGAGGAAAAGAAGGAGGAAAAAAAAGAGGAGGAGGAAAAAAAAAAGAGGAGGAGGAGGAGGAGGAGGAGGAGGAGGAGGAGGAGGAGGAGGAGGAGGAGGAGTAGAAGAAGAAGAAGAAGAAGAAGAAGAAGAAGAAGAAGAAGAAGGAGGAGGAGGAGGAGGAGGAGGAGGAGGAGGAGGAGGAGGAGGAGGAGGAGGAGGAGGAGAAAAAAAGGGAGGAGGAGGAAAAGGAGGAGGAGGAGGAATCAAAGGAGGAAGAAAAGAAAGAGGGAAAAATGAGGATGAAGAAAAAGGAGGATAAAGAAAAAAGGAAGAAGAAAAGGAGGAGGAGGAAAAGGAGAAGGAGGTAAAAGAGGAGGAGGAGGAAGGAAAAAAGGAGGAGGAGAAAGAAAAAAAGGAGGAGGAGGAGGAGAAGAAATAAAGAGAAAAGAAAGAATAAAAGGAGAAGGAGGATGAAGAAAAGAAGGAGGAGGAGGAAGAAGAAAAGGAGGAGGTAGAAAAGGAGGAGGAAGAAGAAAAGGAGAAGGAAGAAAAGGAGGAGGAAGAAAAGGAGGAATAAAAGGAGAAGGAAGAACGGGGAAGAAAAGGAGGAAGAAGAAAGGAGGAGGAAGAAAAGGACGAAGAAGAGGGGAAAGAAAAGGAGGAGGAAGAAAAGGACGAAGAAGAGGAGGAAGAAAGGGAGAAAGTAGAGGAGGAGGAGGAGTTACAACAATTTTGAGGGGTTTTACATAGAAAACGATGTCAAAGTCACGTTATTGATGTCAAGATGGGATAAATGAGTTAATGACACAAGTTTTACCTAACTGCAGGTTATGAGGAAGACTTATGTCAAATTCTCATGAAGTTATTAAAAAGCAGTTTCGTCTTGTAGCAAATGAGTAAGTACCAAAGTGATTTACCTACATCTTTTTCCTGTAGGGTGTTCCGGGTCCCAATGGTGCTCCAGGGGCCCGGGGTTATCCTGGTAATTCAGGCCTTCCTGGATTATTTGGACCTAAGGTAAGGGCTGCATGTGTGTGTGTGTGTGTGTGTGTGTGTGTGTGTGTGTGTGTGTGTGTGTGTGTGTGTCTGTGTGTGTGTGTGTGTGTGTGTGTGGTGTGTGTG
>JAWQFJ010000485.1:135772-145772 GCA_034096865.1 Theodoxus fluviatilis
ACAGTAGAGTTCCGATCCACCATCCGTCACCATCCACGTCGTAGCGGCGGTCATCCACAAGACTCAGCTACCCTAAAAAGCCTGTAACACAATGACCTAGACTAATAAGCTATTATTTTCTTTTCCCCATAAACTCTTTCAAAGAATCACTGGAAACAGGGCGACTGCCCTCAACCCACGTGCTCAGAGAAACCCTCTCTACGCTTCCCTTCCCACGAGAACGCCTCGTTTAAACATCCAGACGTTAAACGAGATTGCACGAGTTTACAACTTACACCTAAAAGGAGTTTGTCCATTTCTACCAAAGAAAACGAGTCCCTTATTTTTAGCTTATTCATTCCCGTCCCGATAATCGAATTCTTTCCCGCCGTCATCCCCAACGGTCATTTCCCACATGGCAAACGAAAGAAGCAAGAATTCGGCCTTACCCCACAAAGGCTGTGAAAACACGTCGACCAAATCCTCATGTCCCGTTCAAGACTAATTCTCGGAATCTTCCTGGCAGGCTGGCCTAGCCCCCGAGGCAAGACTAGCAAATTATGACATTCGCACCAAAACCCCACTCCAGTGGTTTTCGACACGCGGAGCACCAAGCTCGCACGTCTTCCCTCTTGTGTCGTGTTGCTGTTATTGTTGTGTGCGTTTAGGCACAAGAACAACTAAGAGGTGTTAGGCTTGTCGAGCGCGCTTGCGACTGGCTTTCACCAAGGGGAGAGCACTCTTGTTTATTTATAATGAAGCTCTACAGTTACAAGCTCACTGTCTACATCTCTCTTCTTTTAATGTATAAGATGTACATACTATTGGGAGAGTGTGGAAAAGACCTTTGATTAAGCACATTAATTGGACTGTTGACTAGCAGGATATTTTGACTGGACTTTCTTACAAATAGCATGCATTGACATATTAAAGTAATACTGATATATACATGAACTAGTTCTTGAGGTAGTTCTCCACTTTGGTTCAGAGTCCTCGGGAGGTGTTCTCAGTTTTGTTAGTGGAAGGTCTATAGGGCATGCAGAATTAGTACACAGTCTGGTCATTCTTGAGTGGGTCACTGATCACATGTCTTTTACACTGTCCACTCTTCTCCTCTGAACTTGGAATTGGGCTTGTGCACTCTTGCACTTCTTCTGGGAGGGGATGCATGGGAAGTTGGTGAGCTGTGAGGCATCTCTCTTGGTGCACTGGTATCGGTGGAGGTTGGAGTTGGTGGTGGCTGGGCAGTTGTGGTGTTCCTTGGCTGAATGGGTGGTGGTGGTGGTGGTGGTACTTCATCACCTTCATCATGGTTGTGCTGCTCAGGAGTAGGTCGCAGGTGTCTTCGATTGCGCTCTATCTGCTGACCTTCTGACACAACGATGTAACTCCGAGGTCTGTCAGCTGATTTGAGAATGTGGCCAATCCGGTCAAAGCCGTGAGGGGTTTCAATCCTGACAGTCTGGCCAGGTGTGAGGGGCTTGAGGGTCTTTGAGCCCTTGTCGTACTGCTTCTTCTGCTTGGATCGCTGTGCTGATAGCTTCTCCGTGACGTTGGTGATGATTGAGGGTTGGAGGAGCTTGTGTGAAATGTGAAGAGTTGTTCGAGTACGTCTGGACATGAGACGCTGTGCAGAGGAGCCGAGAGAGCCTCTTGGCACATTTCTGGCATGAAGAAGTGCTAGGGAGAAGTCAGTGTGATCTCTGTGGCATTTTTCCAGGAGGTGTTTTGCACTGCGAACAGCTCTTTCAGCCAGGCCGTTAGATTGAGGATAGTTGGGACTGCTGGTCACGTGGGAGAACTGCCATTCTAATGCAAATTGTGCAAATTCATGGGACTTGAACTGCATGGCGTTGTCTGTGAGCAGTGTGGCTGGGATTCCATGTGCGGAGAAGTGTATTTTCATCTTGTTGATGACAGTCCGCGAGGTGGTGATGGGGAGCTTGTCGACATCATACCAGCCAGAGTATGCATCGACTGTGACCAGGTAGTTGCTTCCGTTCCAGGTGAAGATGTCAGCTGCCACTGTTTGGTATGGTAGGTCAGGGGCATCACGAGGAAGGGCCGGTTCTTTGGGTTGCTTGGACTGCAAAGCGTTGCAAGATTTGCAGTTGTTTACTTCATGCTCTATGTCATTCATGATGTTTGGCCAGTATGCTACTTCCCTTGCTCGGGCCTTTGTTGCTTCAATGCCTGGATGTCCTTGGTGGAGTTTCGTGGAGTAGTGGTGTTGTAAGGCTGCGGGAACGATGATACGCTGGCCTTTCATCAGGATGCCATCTTCATATCCTATCTCTTCACGGAAGGCGTAGTATGGCTTGATGTTGTCTGGTACTTGCTTGTAGGTGTTGGGCCAACCTTGCTGGAGAGTACGCTTCAGCTGCTGGCAGGTGGGGTCGTTTGCTGTTGCTTGCTGGAGGTGTTGCATACCTGTGGTTGTGAGGGGCAGAACAGACATGACTTCGTAGTCGTCTTCAGGCTCACTGTTGGTTTCTGGTAGGTAGGCTCTGGAAAGGGCGTCCGCGATGTGAAGTTCCGATCCTTTCTTGTAGATGAAGTGTAGGTTGTACCGCTGAAGTCTCAGGAGCATGCGTTGAAGTCTTGTTGGTGCTGCATGAAGTGGCTTCTTCACGATGGTGACCAGGGGTTGGTGGTCGGTTTCAAGGGTGACTGGTTTTCCATAGATGAAACCGTCGAATTTGCTGCATGCAAAGGTGGCTGCCAGGAGCTCTTTCTCGATCTGGCTGTACCGTTCTTCAGTGGGGGTCATGGCTCTTGAAGCATAGGCAATGGGCACGCCATCTTGGAGACAAGCTGCTCCTAGTCCTGCCTTGGATGCATCACAGGTGATGGTGATGTGCTTGGTGACATCGAAGAAACGCAGAACGGGGGGGTTGCTGATGCTTTCCTTCAGTTGTGAGAAGGTAACTTCATGCTGTTGTAGCCAGCACCACTCAGAGTCGTTGCGGAGGAGATCTCTGAGGGGGGCTGTTTGGGCACTGAAGTTGGGGACGAAGCGTGACAGGTAGTTGATCATACCTAGGAAGCGTTGTAAATCTTCCTTGTTGTTTGGAGTCGGCAGCTCCTGCACTGCTCTGACTTTCTCTGGATCAGGGTGCAGGCCTTGAGCAGAGATGATGTGTCCCATGTAGGAAACACGATCAACACGGAAGTGACACTTTGCCTTGTTTAGCTTCAAGTTGATTTCTCGAGCTCGTTGGAGCACTTGCTGCAGCTTGTTGTCATGATCTTCGATGTTGATTCCCCAGATGAGGATGTCGTCCATGATGATTTCACATGGATATCCGGCAAACAGTTGTTCCATGGCTCTCTGGAAGACTTCTGACGCTGTGCTGATTCCAAATGGCATTCGCAGGAACCTGTAGCGGCCAAATGGGGTGTTGAAGCAGGTCTTCTTGGAGGATTCACGGTCGAGGGGAATTTGCCAGAAGCCACACTTGGCATCAAGGGTGGTGAAGACCTTGGCGTTGGCCATGTCCGCGATGACATCATCGATGGTCCTCATGGGGTGATGGGGACGTTGAAGTGCTTTGTTGAGGTCTCTGGGGTCTATGCAGATTCGGAGTTCTTTGCTGCTCTTCTTTACTGCTGCGACCATTGATGAAACCCATTCCGTGGGTTCTTCCACTGGTGTGATGACTCCTTTGTTGGTCATGTCGTCTAGGGCATCTTTCACTTGGTCTCTCATTGAGACTGGAATGCGCCTGGGAGGTCGGACGACTGGTGCGATGTTAGGGTCGACTTTCATTTTGTAGGTAACAGGAAGTTTCCCTAGCTCATCATCGAAGAGATCATGGAAGGAATTCAACTCTGGTGTGTTGGCAGTTTGGAGGATGTGTACCTCTGCTGCTGGCTTGAGCAGCTTCAGGCGAAAGATATCAGGCAAGCCAATGATGGGGGTAACATTTCTGTCGACTACGTGGAAACGCAGGGAGTGTTGGCGACCACGATGACAGCATCTGTAGGTTGCTGTGCCCACGGTGGAGAATGTTTCACCTCCATAGGCAACGAGCTTGATGGTGGAGCTGGTGTCAATGTCCTTCTGTTGAACCAGAGAGGTTGGGAGGACGTTGCATTTGGCACCGGTGTCTACCTTGAGTTTGATTGGCTTTTTGTTTAAGGTGAATGTTATGAATACTTCTTCCTTCTCTTCGTTGACTTCTTCTGTTGCTGTTAGGGTGTCGATGGTGAAGGAGGCGCCGTCTTCGTCATCATCACTGGTGGTGGCGATGTGGTGCACGTTGTGCCTCTGGGAGCTGAACTTGCTCTTTGACTGCTTTGTAGGGTTCTCCTTTGTTGAAGAGGTTGAGGACTTGCACAGTCGTGCAAAATGGTTGTACTTTCCACATTTGTTGCATTGTTTGCCATATGCAGGGCACTTTTGCTGGATCCTTTGGTGTGATCCGCCACAGTTTTTGCATTTTGATGATGTTTGCTGTGGTTGTTGTCGTTGCATGTCTCGTCTGCTTGCAGGGAAGCGTTTTGTTGTTTTGAGAGCATCTACTGTTTCTCTCATCTTGTCGTCTGGTAGTTGAGCGAGATTTTGCTTTGTTGCTTCTTCCAGTGTGCAAAGTTGGACAGCTCTGGGCAGTGTTAGGTCCAGTTCCTTCATCAATTGTTTTCGGAGGGGATCCGACCTGATTCCAAAGACGATTCTCAGTAGAATAAGTTCGTCTCGTAGTTGTGCAAACTCGCAATCGGCTGCTAGCTTTCGGAGGTCTGCTATGAACGCTTCGAACGTTTCTCCTTGTCGCTGTTGGCGAGTCATGAAGAGATGGCGTTGCATGAGAATGTTCTTTTTTGGACTGCAGTACTCTCGAAATTTCTGCATCAATGTGTCGGGATCTTCTCTGTTTTCCGCTGGCTGAACGATGCGGTCGCCATCTCTGATTTCTCCTCTGTATTCGAATGTTTTCTCTCTCTCAACAGCTTCGAGTCCTGCAAAAGCTAGTAGCGTGTACGCGATCTCATCAGGGCCTTTGTGCTTTAGTGCTGCTTTGGCGTAGATTCGAAATGCCGTTTCGAAGTTGCGCCACTCTTCAGCGACGTTTCCGTCGAAAGTGAGCGGGCCTGGTCTGGGGAGATAATGGTCTGCCATGTTGTCAGTTATGGCGCGAAAGCTTCGGAAAGGTTGTTTGTGTACTCACGGGTTTTTGGAGATCTGTCGGTGTTGTTCGACTTTCTTCGAGGTTGTTGGGAATTTTCGGCTGATGTTTGGATCATCCGACTTCTGACACCATGTGTCGTGTTGCTGTTATTGTTGTGTGCGTTTAGGCACAAGAACAACTAAGAGGTGTTAGGCTTGTCGAGCGCGCTTGCGACTGGCTTTCACCAAGGGGAGAGCACTCTTGTTTATTTATAATGAAGCTCTACAGTTACAAGCTCACTGTCTACACCTCTCATCCAACACGATGAATAATGAACCTCGTTTTAGCACCTCCCAAAACGAGAAACTTCCCTCGCGCGGCAGTGCGCGTCCAATCAGGGAGCTTAATTCTCATTGACCCTCGGCCCGTGCCGGGTCAATCGGTAGTCCCCTGACAAAATAGTCACTTCTCAGCCCGTGCTGGGTCAATCGGTAACCCCCTAACAAAATAGTCACGTCCCAGCCCGTACCCTTGCTGAGAACTTTTCCCACTCACTCTATAGCGAACTCTGACCCTAACCGTTGTCGTGAGCGGAACGCGGTGTCACCCCAATTTATCACCCCCTTCATTATTTCTCTAATCACCACACCTGTCGCGTCCACGCGACAGTTTGTGTGTGTGTGAATGTGTCTGTTTGTGTGTGTGTGTGTGTGTGTGTGTGTGTGTGTGAGTGTGTGTGTGTGTGTCTGTGTGTGTATGTATGTGTGTGTGTGTGTCTGTGGCTGTTTGTGTGAGTGTGTGTGTGTGTGTGTGTGTCTGTATGTGTGTGTGTGTGTGTGTGTGAGTGTGTGTGTGTGTGTGTGTGTGTGTGTGTGTGTGTGTGTGAGTGTGTGTGTGTGTGTGTGTGTAAACATGTTTGCATTTGTGTGTATGCTGGTGCATCTTTGTGTGTTTGTATATTGTTTTAATGAATACGAGCGGGCGTGTGTGTGTGTGTGTGTGTGTGTGTGTATCTGTGTTTGTGTGTGTGGCTGTTTGTGTGTGTGTGTGTGTGTGTGTCTGTTTGTGTGTGTGTGTGAGTGTGTGTGTGAGTGTGTGTGTGTATAAACATGTGTGCATTTGTGTGTATGCAGGTGAATCTTTGTGTGTTTGTATAATTTTTAATGAATACGAGCGTGTGTGTGTGTGTGTGTGTGTGTGTGTGTGTATGTGTGTGTGTGTGTGTCTGTTTGTGTGTGTGTGTGTGTGTGAGTGTGTGTGTGTTTGTGTGTGTGTGTGTGTGAGTGTGTGTGTGTGTGTGAGTGTGTGTGTGTGTGAGTGTGTGTGTGTGTGTGTGAGTGTGTGTGTGTGTGTGTGTATGTGTGTGTGTGTGTATAAACATGTGTGCATTTGTGTGTATGCAGGTGCATCTTTGTGTGTTTGTATATTGTTTAAATGAATACGAGCAAGCCTTGTAAGCTTGGTTTGCAGCTGAGAAGGGGGTCAAGCAGCATTTTGCAGTTGTGCATAGAGTGGCAGGCCTGTCTTATTGTGTGTCTTATCATCTCTGAATTGTGTATCTGAACTCGTCCATCCTCTGTGCTCACAGGTCAGATTTTGAAGCATGGAGTGTTTTACATTTTTTCTGAGGTCAAGTAAAATACAATACCCCAGGAGAGCACATATTGGTCACTTTAAATTGAATTGTATATCTAGGTAGACAACAGTTGTACGCTACTCTACTCAGAACCAGATCTGTGTGTATGTGTGTGTGTATGACTGATGGGGTTGCGTTCTTTGCATCAGCTAATTTCAGCCTTGCTTATGTCTGACTGATGGCCTGACCTATCTACGTGTAAGTGATGTAAACTAGCAGTTATCACCACATGTAGTTGATATTGTTATTGAAATACAAGATTCAACTCTAATAGAAATGACCCCAACACTGCAGTGTTAAATGAGCCTCAGCTCAGGGCAGACTAAATCCCATCTCCTGCTGAATCGTCCTCACTGCTTCCAGGGAGAACCCGGCGACACTGGAGGCCTCGTCTTTGGCATCAAGGGGGAGTTTGGTGAAAGTGGACGTCCGGGACGCGAGGTGAGTATGCTTTTCACAGTACTGTCACTAAAGTGTACGTCTGTCTGTCTTTCTCTGTCTCTGTCTCTCTCTCTCTGCTTTCTCTCTCTCTCTCTCTCTCTCTCTCTCTCTCTCTCTCTCTCTCTCTCAATCTCCCTGTCTCTGTCTCTGTCTTTCTATCTGCCTCTCTGTCTGTCTCCATCTCCATCTCTCTCTCTCTCTCTCTCTCTCTCTCTCTCTCTCTCTCTCTCTCAAATGTGAAGCTAGAAAATCGCTCAAACACTATTGAAGTAAATCTCTAATGAGACTTACCTAGCTAAATGACGGGCATACAAAATGATTATCCGTATAAAGAAAAAAAATCAATTTTATTCTGTCAGCTCTAAGCTTATTTATTGCAGAGATTCACATATCTTTTGGTCCTTAGTGAGAGACGCCACGAGCAAATATTCTACCAATGTAGACATTGAAATAATCACATGGAAGAAACATTTGGAAACAATTTACCTGCGTTTCTTCAATCCAAATTCGAGGCCCGAGTATGACTTAGGGAGTGCTTCAGATTCTGAAACGGTTGTCACTAATTCTACACTAGATAACTCCATTTCGATAGATGAAGTGAAAGCGGCTCTTCACATGATTAAGCCAGGGAGATCTCCAGGCCTGGATAGAATCCCTGGCGAGTGCTACAAACTAGCCTCTGATAGAATAGCCCCATTCCTGTACTAAGTTTTTCAACTCCCTTTTCGACTCTCACTACTTTCCCAATGATTGGACCCGATCTGTTATAGTACCTGTATATAAAAAGGTGATAGACTGGATCCCAACAACTACAGAGGGATATACTTACCAAGCACGCTTAGTAAAGTCTTTGCTTTTATCTTGACGCGACGATTGCAGTGTTGGGAGGAGGAAGAGGACGTGATTTGTACAATGCAAGCTGGTTTCCGAACCCAGAACTCAACAATTGATCACGTTTTTACCCTGTATTGTATGATTATCAAACACGTGTATAGTGATGGTTGAGGGAAATTTTTGTGTCTTTTATAGACTGTTAGAAAGCGTTCGACTCAGTTGATAGAAAGCAACTTTGGAGGGTCCTCGCAACCTCTGGTCTTTCAAGCATTTTTGACTCACATGCGAAGCAAAAGTGAGTCTATGTACTGAGCCGTGTCGTCCGTCCGTCCGGGCGTCCGGGCGTCCGTCCGGGCGTCCGGGCGTCCGTAAAAAACTTAAACGTTGGATTTTTCTCGGAGACTATTAAGTCTATCAACACCAAATGTGGCATGATGGTGTATGATGACAAGGCCTCAAAAAACATACATAGTGACTTGACCTTGCTTGAAGGTCAAGGTCACAGGAGCCATAAATGTGGTCTCAAAAACAGTCATTTTTCACATTTTCCCAATTTTCTCCCACGTTATTGAGAATGGCGACCTTAGCTACAAGTGGTATATAGGTCAAAGCAAGCCCTATCTTTTGATACCAGTTTGGTTGACCTTGCTTCAAGGTCAAGGTCACAGGAGCTCTTCAAAGTTGGATTGTATACATATTTTGAAGTGACCTTGACCCTGAACTATGGAAGATAACTGTTTCAAACTTAATAATTATGTGGGGCACATGTTATACTTTCATCATGAGACACATTTGGTCACATATCATCAAGGTCAAGGTCACTTTGACCCTTATGAAATGTGACCAAAATGGGGTAGTGAACCACTAAAAGTGACTATATCTCATGGTAGAAAGTGCCAATAAGCACCACTGTGCTTCCTATGTCTTGAATTAAGAGCTTTGTGTTGCATGACCTTGGATGACCTTGACCTTGTTTAAAAATGTTGATAGCCATGTATACTAATGTCGAAGCTTGTGTGAGATGAAACAATATCACGTCGGATTTCTTCAAATGCCCTTCGGGCGTGAAACAGGGGGCATGAGAGATCCCGACAATTTACTCCCAATATATTAAATTCATAGCTTTTCATGCACAGAAGACGGGGAAACATGGAGTTCAACTATAATCTGGCATGCCCGAATTTTTCTCTCTGCTGTTTGCTGACGATATTGCACTGCTCTCAACTACTGCAGCTGGCCTACAAAATCAACTGAACGACCTCGTCCAGGTCTCTCATTACTTGGGTCTAAAGGTTAACCCAGATAAAACCAAGGTGATGGTCTTTCGGAAAGGGGACCATTTAGCAAATGGGGAACGCTGGTCCTTGGGAGACAGAACATTGAGATAGTTAATACAGGTCTATAACGTATTTAGGTTACATGTTTTCTACCTGGCTATCCTCAAGTGTCCATCTGACTGACCTAGCTACCAAGAGGAAACAGAGAGTCGTTCAGATACTGAAGACCACGAGGCGTATACACAATCTTTATACAACTGCATTCTTTAAAATGTTTGATTCTCAGGTACAGTCACTTTTGCTCTATGGTTCAGAAGTATGAACCATGAGTAACATTGATATTGTAGAAAAAATTATAGTTTCGCATGTAAGAAAATTCTAAGTTTTGACAGCCGAACTCCTAACCACATGGTGAACGGCGATCTAGGTCGTCATCCACTGTCCATCTCAGGGTGCACAAGGACTGTGAAGTATTGGCTTAAAGTAGGTAATATGCTGAACAGAAGACTACCAAAACAAGCATACTTTTCGCTTCTTAAGTCGTCTGTACCCAGCACTAGAAACTGGGCACCTAACATGGAAAACTGCCTGTCCGAGCTTGGGTTTGCCAATGTGTGGTCTACTGGTGGTGTAAGTAACGAAAAAGGTTTCTTCAGAGCATTTAGATTAAGGCATAGATATTGCAACATCCAAGAATGGCAAACTAACAACACAACCAATGAGAG
>JAWQFJ010000485.1:150772-170067 GCA_034096865.1 Theodoxus fluviatilis
GAGTTGGACCTAAGGGTATCAAGGTGAGTGGCATTCTGTGAACCCGAGTCAGTAGTGACTCTGGCGCAGTTCGCAATGAATGCGTAATAGACTTGACCCTTCGCATTATAGCATTGTGCCAAAAATAGTTTGTTCTGGATACTATTTTTTCCACTTTTTACAGAAATCAATCAGATGTCAAAACTTGTTTCCATTTCAACACAAACATTTTATTTTATCGAATAAACGCTTATTTATTGCCTCAACAAGCGTAATTTATGAGTTATGTGCAAAGTAGTCTTAGAACTACTTTAAAGGCGTATGTCAGGGAGCAGAGTGCTATCCCAGAAGCCTCTCGTGTGACCTCCTTATGAATATTCCAGATGGATTAGTTCCATCACGTGATATGAATTGTGCTAGAGACTCTTTCGCCGGCAGGCGAAGTCTCTAGTGGACTAGAATGGATGAGTAGCACATTGGGAACACTGTATGAAGCTAAAAATAAATGTGCTCTTTTTGACTCACATGCGAAGCAAAAGTGAGTCTATGTACTCACCCGTTTCGTCCGTCCGGGCGTCTGTGAAAAACTTTAACGTTGGGTTTTTCTTGGACACTATTAAGTCTATCAACACCCAATTTGGCATGATGGTGTATGATGACAAGGCGTCAAACTTGCTTCAAGTTCAAGGTCGCAGGGGCTTTAAATGTTGTCTAAAAAAACAGCAATTTTCCACATTTTCCCAATTTTCTCTGAAGTTTTTGAGATTGGATACCTGACCTATATATGGTGTATGGGGCAAAGTAATCCCTATCTTTTGATACCAGTTTGATTGACCATGCTTCAAGGTCAAGGTCACAGGAACTCTTTACAGTTGGATTGTATACATATTTTGAAGTGACCTTGACCCTGAACTATGGAAGATAACTCTTCCAAACTGCATAACATTGTAGTACACATGTTATACTTTCATACTAGGTCACCCGTGTTGTCCGTCCAGGCGTCCGGGCGTCCGTCCGGGCGTCCTGGCGTCCGGGCGTCCGGGTGTCCTGTCATCCGTAAAAAACACACACTTTAACGTTGGATTTTTCTCAGAGACTATTAAGTCTATCAGCACCCAATTTGGCATGATGGTGTAGGATGACAAGGCGTCAAAAAACATACATAGTGACTTGACCATGCTTCAAGGTCAAGGTCACAGGAGCTCTTTAAAGTTGGATTGTATACATATTTTGAAGTGACCTTGACCCTGAACTATGGAGGATAACTCTTCTAAACTTCATAACATTGTAGTACACATGTTATACTTTCATACTAGGTCACCCGTGTTGTCCGACTAGGCATCCGGGCATCCGGGCGTCCGGGCTTCCTGTCGTCCGTAAAAAACTTTAACGTTGGATTTTTCTCGAAGATTATTAAGTCTATCAACACCCATGTTCTGTAGATTCATAAGGACTAGCTGCCTATACGCCAATACAGAATAGTATAGCAATCGTCGATCTTCTATAATATTATTATAGTAAACTGCAGTAATTACTTCATTATTCTATAAAGTCTATAGAATATCCTATATTCCAGGCTGCATAGTATAGATTCTATAGAAATGTCTATAGAATGCTATAGATTCTGTAGTGCATGTATAGTGCTCTATAGAATATATAGCATTCTGTAGTAGTTTCTATTGCATTCTAAAGAATTTTTGATAAAATGCTATATAGATGATACAGATATCTATAGAATTATATATAAATCTCTATAGAAATCTATAGATGATATAAGTACATTATAGATGTCTATAGAATTCTATTTAAAAATCTATAGAATGCTATAGATTATATACCACAAAAAATTCTATAGAATTCTGTAGATAATTTTTATAGAAGTCTATAGAAATCTATAGAATTCTATAGAAATTTCTATAGAAATCTATAGAATTATATAGATTTCTATAGAATTCTATAGAAATCTATATCATTCTATAGAAGTTTCTATAGAATTCTATAGAAATTTCTATAGATTTCTATAGAATTCTATAGAAATCTATAGAATTAGAATTCTATAGAAATCTATAGCATTCTATAGAAGTTTCTATAGAAATTTCTATAGAATTCTATAGAAATCTATAGAATTCTATAGAAATCTATAGAATTCTATAGAAATCTATAGAATTCTATAGAAATTTCTATAGAATTCTATAGATTTCTATAGAATTTTTTTTATATGGGTTTGCTTGAGGACAGGTCCAGGGCTGGTGGAAATCCGCGTCTGGTAGTGTCGTGTGTTGTTTACCGCGTGGAGGATTGTAAGGCGAGAGATGTTTTCATGGTGATGACAGCTTTTTCGATATAATTATTAATGTAAATTCTAGAATCAACACTGTGCTATCACAAAACTACCTTTGGGTATAAAGATATCGGGATCTACTTGCATGGATGGTGTTTGACCGTTTTATTGATCTCAACAGAGGAATTGTATTGATTTATACGAATTTATCATGGTTGGTCATGTATCTTTCCAACCAGCGTCTTACGCTATCCATTAATTAGAGAGGAGATGCCTGCTTGACAAAGGCCTTTGATCTGGTGGATCACGACATGCTGACAGCCGAACTGGAATCATGTTTCCATAGTGCACCGTCCTCAGCATGATGGTTTCGATCCTACCTTCGAGACTGCAGTCAGTGCGTAGCTGCCAAGCAACACTTCCCTATCGGAAAAGCCAAACATATTTTCTGGAGTCTCTCAAGGATTAATTCTCCGCTCATTTGTATAAATGTACGTCAGTGGTGTTTCCTCCAGTGAACTGAACTGGTGTTTCCTCCAGTGTCGCCCTCAGTCACATGGACTCCAATGCAGACTATTCTTGTCCAATGATAATGGACACACCAGAGATCCGGCTTAGCCTGTCACCCCCAGTACATGGTTACCTCCATCTCTTGCTGACAGCTTGATCACCAACGAGCTCCAGTGAATTGTTGTGACGTTGATAGAAGTCTTGTGGTGTGTAGAGCGTCTGAACGCGTCTGAGCCTACACCATAACGCTTCTGTCTGGAGGGCAATGCAGTGCAATGCTTGCTGTGGGACATGGAAACACGATGCAGGACTGGGGACTGCAGTTGCGGATTACCCAGGCACCATGGTCGTCGTCCTTGCTCTCCCACCTGGGTAAGGAGTGGGGATAGTCCCTGCACAGTCGCTGTGCTGCAAGGAAGTAGCAGTTGGCAGTGTAGTTTGAGACTCGGGGCTGAATCACCTGGGTAAGGAGTGGGGGTAGTCCCTGCACAGTCGCTGTGCTGCAAGGAAGTAGCAGTTGGCAGTGTAGTTTGAGACTCGGGGCTGAATCATCCGCCCGCGCGAACGAGCGTTTCATATGTCGTGATATCCGCACGCGTTTGTGTGTGTGTGTGTGTGTGTGTGTGTGTGTGTGTGTGTGTGTGTGTGTGTGTGTGTGTGTGTGTGAGAGAGAGAGAGAGAGAGAGAGAGAGAGAGAGAGAGAGAGAGAGAGAGAGAGAGAGAGAGAGAGCGAGAGCGAGAGCGAGCGCGAGCGTGTGTGCCGGTCGGGTGTATGTATGCGTTTTCATATGTGTGTGCGTGCGAGTCCACCAGTGGCTGTGATGAAAAGATTGAGAATTGTGTGTGTGTGTGTGTGTGTGTGTGTGTGTGTGTGTGTAATATTACGTGTTGATGCATAGATTTGATTATGTTTGCATGCGCCCTTGTGTGATAATGATTAAGTGAATAGACGATTGTTTTTACTAATGAATAAAAATTGGGTTGGGGGGATTGTGCACGCGCATGATCATTGTGTGCTGACGTGCGATTTTGCACGTAGTCGTCCATTCTTCATTGTGGAGGAACTAGCGCTGCTGTTGAAGTGTGACACACAGTGATTGAACTCAAACATTTGAATGTCAACCTTACGCCCCTGTATTTCTGGCCAGGTCTGACAAGGTTGACGCAAGTCTCTTATTCGCCATTGTCTTCAGGACTGTACCGGTCACAGCCAGCTAGCCCACCCCACTCACAAAGTGTTTTTGTTTTGACGTTTCCACGTGGAGGGGAGGATGGTGGTAGAACGGGCGGAGGGGGTGGAGGGGAGGGAGGGGGGATAGTGGAGTGAGGGTGTGGAGTGGTGGGGTGTTCGTGAAGGTGTAGGTTGCACTGATCATGTGGCTGTTTCGTGCCGTCCCAACTTTGTCATGTGAGATGTTTTCATCGTCTTTGTGCATGGGGAATGGGAACATTTTGTCAGCTGACAGTGTTGCTGAAGTGGCTAACGGTCATTTCGACTTTAGTCCGAAATTCCAGAAAGCGAGCCACAGCTGTCAAGCTGGCCAAGTGGTCAGTTGCAATGATCGGTAGTGTTGGTATAGAGGTCACCAAACACTGGTCAGTTGCTGGACGGAAAATGTCTTCTAGGAGGAGAGTGGGCATTGTTGTATGGAAGCGAGGGTAGATGTAAGATGTATTTGTACACGCATGTTCCTGCGCGTGTGTGTGCGCGCGCGTGCATGTTTGTGTGTATGTGAATATACACTACGCACAAAAAGTTAAGGATCACTTGCACCCTCAGTCATAACTTTGATAAGAAGAAAGCCAATGCGTTGTAATTTAGCAAAAATTTAATTCCATCCGTCATGGAGAACGACACAAGTTGCGTTTAATTTCGAGCAATAGTTTGATGTGTAGATGTATTCAAAGTGGATACATATCGAAATTCGATTTCACAGTCATTGAAATCACAAGACAGGGAATGTTGATGCTCCAAAACGTTCAGCAATGCGTATAACCACCATGGCTGTTCTGGCACTCGACGCAGCGAGTCCTCATGGAGTTGACCAGGTTGGTGAAGATTCTCTAGGTAGACCACCGTTGCCCGGTGGGCTCGGGCGTTGTCATCCTGGAAGACAGCCCTTGGTCCCATCTGCTGCAGTGTAGGCACAGCAAGCGGTCGAAGGATCTCATCCCGGTATCCGAGGCCAGTCAGAATACCCTGTACATCAGCCTTCACTTAGTTTTCCTCGTGCTCGTTTTTTTTAAATGATGTCACTTGGCGCAATAAATTACTGTGTACTGTGTGTGTACTGTGTACTGTGTACATGATACAGGGGTGTTCTGTGGTAAAGGCTGAAGGCCCCCCAGACCATTACAGAACCTCCCCCAAAGGCCACTTTTTCTTGGACAGTGGCGTCCATAAAGCGCTGCCCTGGCCTCCTCCAGACCCTCTGACGGCCGTCGTTGTGGTTCATGGTGAATACACGAATCGTGATTCATCACTGAATAGGACCTGGGACCATTGATGACGTATCCACCTCACGTGACGTCTGCAGAAGGCGCGGCGTGCCGCCCTATGGGCTGGAGTTAAGCGTGGCCGTACAGCTGGCCGACGAGAACGGAGGTTAAACCCATGAAGGCGATTCCGTATGGTCTGTTGACAGACGTTGACGTTAGCTGCCATCCTCAGCTGCCTTCGAATGATGCTGGAAGAGGCCGTTCTTGTCTGCAGGGCTTGTCGTTCAATGAGACGATCTTCACGTGGGGTTGTCTTTTTTGGTCGACCAGGTCTGCGCCTTTCCTGGACCCTCCCTGTGACTGCGTAGCGTTGAGTCAGTCTGACAATGACCGAGATTGATACCTGAAGACGTCTGGTCACTTCACGCTTTGGAATACCATCTTGGAACCATGCAACTGCTCGTGTCCTGTCGAACTCGCTCAATTTTCGTCGTGGAAGCATTGTCAGATCAGGCCAACTACTGGGAGAATGCCTTCTTATAGAGCCAAGCAAGTGACAGCATCTCACACATAAACAGCAGTGCTTGCACGTGCATCATGTTTTTTTCATCTGGCTCGTGCAATGCATTCAGGCAGTATGGTTCAAAACAACGTCTTTTTTTTTCGCAAGTTTCCCCTTTTTTGTTTGCGGCCAAGCTCAGTAGTTGAGAATCTCGTGCAACTCTCCCACTAACACAACATCGCCCACTTACAGCTGAATGAGATTTCATAACGATTTCGCTGGACTGACACATTAATAACAGTTGTTAACTGAGTTTATTACACACCTGTTTTCTCAAAGTGATCCTTAACTTTTTGTGCGTAGTGTATATATATATATTATATATATATATATGTGTGTGTGTGTGTGTGTGTGTCTGCGTTAGTGAGTTTGTGTGCCTACGCGTGCTCATGTGTGCGCACGCGAATGAACGTGTGAATTAAGGGAGTGACTGATGTAACGCATTCAAGAGCGATAGAGAGAGTGGTGCAGTGGATGCGAATAGGAAGAATTCACGCTGAACAGCTGGTTAATGAATAATCCTACGTTTGAAGCACATGTGCGCCGGCGGATGCTTAAGTTGGTGCGCAAGCTAGTCACACCACATGAGGACGAGTGACTGAGATAGCGAAGAAAATTTAAAGCACATGCATGAAGTACGCAATGAACGAGACGGGCGGGTCAGTGGATGTCATAATGAGCAGGCAGGTGTGCATTAGAGCGATGGACACTGGACAGTATGTAGAGGTGTAAACGACTGCTTGAGTTGAGCAAGCGAAAGAATGAATAGTTGATAGTGCTGCGTCGAGTAAATGTGAGAAGATGTTGTAGATATGGGACAGCCGAATAAAAGAAGGACGATCGAATGGGTGAGTAGGTGGATGGGTGAGCGAGTTGGTAGATGGGTGAGCGAGTTGGTGGATGGGTGAGCGACGTGGTGGATGGGTGATCGAGTTGGTGGATGGGTGAACGAGTTGGTGGATGGGTGAACGAGTGAGCAATCAATTCAAAGAGTGAGAGAGTGAGGGCAATGAAAGTGAGTGAGCGAACAAGCAAGTGGATGAGTTAGCAAGTAAGAGTAACCGAATTTATGAGAGAGCAAGTGATTGAGTGAGCGAGCGAGTGGATACATGAGTGAACAAGTTGGCTGATGGGTGAGAGAGTGAGGGAGTTGTGAGAACAGTCGAGAGCGGAAAAAAAGAATCAGTGAGTGGAAGGATGGACTGAGAGAGTGTAACTCGTGAACGAACCAGCGAGTGACCAGGCAACGTTGATCTTAATTCAGTCTGCAATGCCTGGCAGTGAGAGTGGTGGTGGCCATGAAAGTAGTTGTGGTTGATGTGAGAGTGGTGGTGGCAGTGAGAGTGGTGGTGGCAGTGAGAGTGGTGGTGGCAGTGAGAGTGGTGGTGGCAGTGAGAGTGGTGGTGGCACTGTTGTGGCAGTGAGAGTGGTGGTGGCAGTGAGAGTGGTGGTGGCCATGAAAGTAGTTGTGGTTGCTGTGAGAGTGGTGGTGGCAGTGAGAGTGGTGGTGGCACTGTTGTGGCAGTGAGAGTGGTGGTGGCAGTGAGAGTGGTGGTGGCACTGTTGTGGCAGTGAGAGTGGTGGTGGCCATGAAAGTAGTGGTGGTGGCAGTGAGAGTGGTAGAGGCAGTGAGAGTGGCGTTGGCAGTAAGAGTGGTGGTGGCACTGTTGTGGCAGTGAGAGTGGTGGTGGCCATGAAAGTAGTGGTGGTGGCAGTGAGTGTGGTGGTGGCCATGAAAGTAGTTGTGGTTGCTGTGAGAGTGGTGGTGGCAGTGAGAGTGGTGGTGGCAGTGAGAGTGGTGGTGGCAGTGAGAGTGGTGGTGGCAGTGGCAGTGAGAATGGTGGTGGCAGTGAGAGTGGTAGAGGCAGTGAGAGTGGTGTTGGCAGTGAGAGTGGTGGTGGCACTGTGGTGGCAGTGAAAGTGGAGAGTGGTGGTGGCACTGAGAGAGGTGATGGTAGTGAGAGTGGTGGTGGCACTGTGGTGGCAGTGAGAGCGGAGAGTGGTGGTGGCAGTAAGAGCGGGGAGTGGTGGTGGCAGTGAGAGTGGAGAGAGATGGTGGCAGTGGCAGTGGTGGTGGCAGTGAGAGTGGTGGTGGCAGTGAGAGTGGTGGTGTCACTGTGGTGGCAGTGAGAGTGGAGAGTGGTAGTGAGAGTGGTGGTGGCAGTGAGCGTGGTGGTGGCAGTGAGAGTGGAGAGTGGTGGTGGCAGTGAAAGTGGAGAGTGGTGGTGGCAGTGAGAGTGGTGGTGGCACTGTGGTGGCAGTGAGAGTGGAGAGTGGTGGTGGCAGTGAGAGTGGAGAGTGGTGTTGTCAGTGAGAGTGGTGGTGGCAGTGAGAGTGGTGGTGGCACTGTGGTGGCAGTGAGAGTGGAGAGTGGTGGTGGCAGTGAGAGTGGAGAGTGGTGTTGGCAGTGAGAGTGGAGAGTGGTGGTGGCAGTGAGAGTGGAGAGTGTTGGTGGAGATGCAGAAGGCTGGACCAGGCCTGCAAGAAGAGAGCAGTGAAGTCTGACAGGAAGTGGCCACTAGACACAAGTAGGGGTCCATGCCCTAGACAGCCCAAAGCCAGGGCAGTGCAGAAGTGTTTGGAGGGAGGGTAGGAAGAGGAATTAGAGCACATCCACTCTAAGACAAAGGGGTGGGGGTGGGGTGGGGGAATGGTGGGGGAATGGTGGTGGAAAGGCGACTGACCTGAGAGAGGGGGAGGGGCTGGGAGCGCATCCGAAATAGCGTATAGTGGGCGGTGGCGATTAGCTAACAGGAAAGGGCGAGGGTGAGGGGAGAGTGCGGAAACCACTGCCAGGCCCCAACAGCTACAAATAGTTTAATTGATGCTGAAGCGCTCAACATGCAGAGATAAAAAAACAACAACACGCACTTCTCCCTCACCTGTCAAATCCTTGTGCACTTATGTGTGTATCAATTGTGTGTTTGCGCGCGTGTATGAATAAGGGTGGGTGGGGTGGAGAGAGAGATAGAGAGAGAGAGAGAGAGAGAGAGAGAGAGAGAGAGAGAGAGAGAGAGAGAGAGAGGAGAGAGAGAGAGAGAGACGGACGACGGACAGACATACACAGACTAACACTGACAATATGACCCCACCCCACCTCTCTGTCTTTCTGTCTGTCTGTCTGTCTGTCTGTCTGTCTGTCTGTCTGTCTGTCTGTCTGTCTGTCTGTTTGTTTGCCTGTCTCTCTCTCTCTCTCTCTCTCTCTCTCTCTCTCTCTCTCTCTCTCTCTCTCTCTCTCTCTCTCTCTCTCTCTCTCTCTCTCTCCTTCCCCCCCACCCTCTCCCCCACTCTCTCTCTCCAACCCACCTACATTCTCTCTTCCCTTCCTCCCCCTTTCCCCAGCTCCCCCCCCCTCTCTCTCTCTCTCTCTCTCTCTCTCTCTCTCTCTCTCTCTCTCTCTCTCTCTCTCTCTCTCTCTCTCTCTCTCTCTCTCTCTCTCTCACCACATTTGAATATTTTGCCTCAACGGCTGAATGTAAGAAAGGCACTACTGCCTAATTCACTACCCTTGTAAAATAAAATTCGTTCGTTCGTTCTCTCTCTCTCTCTATCTCTCTCTCTTGATCTCTATCTCTCTCTCTCTCTCTTCTTCTTCTTCTTCTTCTTCTTCTTCTTCTTCTTCTTCCCCAAGGTACGCACCACACTGCAGACAGTGGGTGTGTCAGGTTGACAGGAACGGAAGGCGGCACCTGTGAGTTTCTGTTCTGAAGCCATTAGAAGGGAAGAGAGAAGTTCCCTCGAGGACAACCCCGGCTATTCAGCTGTCTGGAAGGAATCTGGAGAATTTCCCCTCTCTACCTGCGATGAGCCGGCTATTTTGGGTCCCATGGTCCCCCTCCTCATTACTCCTCCCTCCCCCTTCCTCTCCTCCCCTTCAGCTATTTTTACCTTATGCAAGGGTGTAAGTTCTGTGGGTCAGAGCGACGCAGTTGCGGCGTCATAGTGACCCGTATGGGACCCCGGGCCTGCCTGAAGAGCTGAAATAGGAGGAATTCCTTCCAGAACTTCCGCCTGCCGCCTCCCTGTTTTGCCAGAAGTCTCTGGTTAGCAGTTTGAATGTAGTACTGCTCGAATACCCGAAAGCACTCCGCGTCCTTTTTCCCCCTTCCGTCCCCTCGTGTAAATCTAGTGCCCTCTGCATGAAGCAAATGCTCTTGTGGAGAGAAAAAAGCGCAGCTTTACAGAAAACTTGATCGGCGATAGCATCGAGCGAACACTCTTATTAAATTGGGAAAATTTCATATCTGGACGTTTTTGAGATAACATCAGTTTTGAGTAGTTCAAACACTTGCAAATGCCCCCACGTGTTTTTTTCGACCTGTCATTCGATAATTAGTTGAATAAAATGGCTTTTAAAAACATCACTCCTCGTAAAAAACGTTAAAAACGTCATTGATGCATCGTATTTTATGACTTTTGGAAAAATTGTAACTTTCGATCTATTCTACGAAGAGGTTCACGCCCGGTACCGTTGGAAAGCTCGTCTTTTCGATCGAGCACAGCAAGGGAAATAACTCCGCCAACTATAGTGGTCTATTTTTAGTTGATGATTTCAAACAGCGTACACAGGGTTGTTTGGAAACTCACTAGCCAATCATTGAGCTTAGAGAGGGAATTCCACTTGTTTCAACCAATCAGAGACTCCAAAGCGAGGATTCCCTGGCCCACAATGCATCGTAAACATGGCTGCCGCTTCAACGCTAATTCTCTCAGTTAGTTTATGTTTTGCACCAAATCGAATAAATTCGACTTCAATCAAACAATCAGAGAATGCCCATGAGTGAATAAACTTAACATTATGCCGCGACCGAAAAATAGTGGGCGAAGAGAGCAGCTTTCGGCTGCACGCACCTCGAAAATACTTCGCGGTCAAGGTCGAAAGTCTAGACTCTAGTTCTACTTCGTCAACGCCTGCGTTGACAGTGCCATCGCGATCGCTGCCTCCTCGTCCCTCCATCTCAACTGCCTTGATTCCGGAAGAAACTTCAAACACATCGGCATCAAGGAGGAAGATACAGATGATGCAGGCAGAAGCGAAGCAGCCGATTGAAACCGATCATAAGTGGGTCAACGTGCACTTAGATCAGCTGAGTGAACTAATGAACGATGTTCTTTGCCCGAACTGTTTTCGGTCTGGTCTCACCTTCAGCATACTATTCGATGAAAACAATGGCTTAGCCAGCAAACTTTGCTTGAAATGTGGAGCCTGTGATGCCAGAAGAATGAAGAAAGCTAATGTGGCAGCCTCTGTTCAGGCATAGCAACAGCGCCTACACTATGTGGCTTCATGCCTTCAACTCAAGGCATCAGAAGAGGAAGCTTCAGGAGGAAGAAGAAGGGGAAACCTATGGTGCTGGAATGGCAAACTGACTTGTTGTTGACTCATTCACAGCACGTGTCTCTCTGAAGTTGCCTTTATTGACCTTGGCATTTCCTGTGTAGTAGTAGGGCTGATCCTTTCCTCTTGAGCATGAACTTTTCCATCCCTGCATTTTTTTGTACTGGGGACTGACTCACTGCACAAAAACACTAAAAACTGGAAACTGTAAGTTCAGTTTCATTTTTTAGCATGTGTATAGGTAGCGGCACCCCTCTATACAGCGATGCGGGAAACGCCAAAATTGCTTGAAACTTGGCCTTTTGTCAGAAGAGATTTCTCCATTCTGTTTTTATTCCCATGTTTCATATTGCTTGAAAAACAAAGTTTGAATCTTCTTCTATCGATTGCAGCTAATTAATATTAGTTTAATGCAAGAACGCAAGTGTAAAAATAATTTAGAAAAGCAATCCCACATGCTGAAAGCGCAGCGTTCGCAGCGCTGGCTGCAACTGGTTTTCTGTCTCGCGTGTTTGCCGGGAATCGGGTCACCGAGGAAAATTCCATTGCGCGTGTGTAAAAGTTTCATTTATTGTATGCAAATGATTTGAGGCTGAAAGAGGAATGATTCAGCTTTATTTTTGTATAATTTTTATTCTTCAATGATTCTGCGAAGTTTGTCAGATTTTCGATTAAAAACATTGCTCGAAAAACATTAAACTTTGAAGAGGATTTTCATAAACGTTATTGCATCTGACCTACACGTTGCTGGTAGCATTGGAAAGGTCGTTTTTCGCCGGTTTTAATGACATACGAAACTAAGATCTATGGCGCATACGCGCAAAGCGCCGCTCATTCAATTGGAATGTCTCAACATGGCCGACACGGGAAAATCTTCCGCACCGCCGGACTGTTTCACTTCGTCATTTCTCCAGAAAATCGAACGATATTTCGGTAAGTGAACATTTATTTAAAAAAGAAGAATCTTATGGTTGTTTTTGTAGACGGATTATAGATTTTTTCTGTGAAAATATTTGAAAATGACGATGAATTCTCAGTCGATTTTGGACAAAGACCGATTCGGCGATTGCAAATCTGTTGCGCGGGTTGTCCTCGAATTGAACTTTTTTGAAGTCACGGATATTTCTAAGTCAAAGCAACTGGTCAAAATATTGCACCTACTGATGGAGGAAAATGTTTTAAGGGTATTTGTGTATTGATGCAGTTTGTTTTTCATAGTTAGATGCATAAAACGTGATTTCAAATACACGTTGTTGAACCGGAAGTTGTGAATCGAAGCCTTTCTATCGTCTGCTACAGTTTCCACAGAACTCAGCTAGTTGCAACTCGCAGCTAAAACATTCTTTTTTTTTAAATTTCAGTTCACCATATTAGATTGAGTTACAGTATGGATTGATAGCATTTACATAGTATGTTTTTTTGTTTTGTTTTAGAGGATGATGTTCAGTTGGAGCAGATGAGAAAGTACCTGCATGTGAGATTAATGTTGTATGCTGTGCACGACATCCATCAGAATTGTGCATTGGAATGCGGAAAGAAAATGTACAGTGGAACCTCTCTGTTATGATTTCCAAAATTTAGACAATAAGGTCTTAACTCAACTGGGAAGGGGTCCTACTAGAGAGGTCAATTTACAGAATAATTAAGGTTAGTTTTTAGAAATCGGGTCGTTGTAGAGAGGGAGTCTTAGTACAGCAGGTCTGAATGGAGAGGTTTCACTGTATTTATTAAAATATACTTAAATAAAATCATTTTTGTTTAGATTTTATTATAATCATTCTACAGACCAAAAATCATAACTTTGTCTTCAATAGTTTCAAAAATATTTCATTCGGAAATTGGCTACCCTCTAAATTTACCATCTTTTTGCTGGAAAAACTGGATAATTTTGCCACTTTTTAGTGATTGTTTTAAAAGATTACACACATTTGTTCAAGTTTTAGAAAGATAACACTGTAATCTATGTCCACACCAAATATCTTGGCTAAATCTTTCATAGTTTCTGAAATAATGGACTTTCAAGTGCGAAACCCAATATATTTAAGATTTTTCCGCTTGACAAATTGAGGTTTTTGTCATTTTTAAGGCTCTGGTACTCACAAAGTATTTCATTATGATGTCTGAAAAAAAATAGATGTAGTGTACCTTATACTTACACCAGTTTTACAGTATTTCATATATCATTTGTCACCTGGTTTTGGAACTGTGGGGCTCTAAACTTGCTCTATCGTGCTGGTTTGTGACGTGTAAATTGCTGTTTTGTCACCACTTTGGGACTCTCTAATGACTATACAATCCACCAACAGCCAAATCTTTCTGTTTTAACTTACTAACAACTAAGTTTACTTTAAAAAAATAGCAGTTTATGTGTTATTGCGGGTTAATATAAAAAATGGGAGGACTGTTAAGTTGGGTATATTTGAAAGTTTGCGTTGTCGTATTTGTAAACGTACTTTTAAAGAGTCATAACTTCAAAACTAATAAAGATAAATGCTTACTCTTTTTTTTTGTTGTTCTTGTATTTTCAAGTAGTATGCAAATAACTATAGTTAATGGAAAAATTTCAACAAAAAAAAATTCACTGCCGCTACCTAATGTGTAGTCCTGCTGGATGAATGTATGAACAAGAAGGGCAAAGCCCATACGACTCACATGCTTGACCTTGACCTTTATATGACCTTGACCTTCAGGTGACCTTCAAGGTCAAGGTCAAACAACTAAACCTACCAATGACATCATACACAAAGAAATGCTTTACACATTTTTCCTACCAAAATACATGTGACCTTGACCCAAGGTCAAGGTCATCCAAGGTCATGCAACACAAAGCTGTTAATTCAAGACATAGGAAGCACAATGGTGCTTATTGGCACTTTCTACCATGAGATATAGTCACTTTTAGTGGTTCACTACCCCATTTTGGTCACATTTCATAAGGGTCAAAATGACCTTGACCTTGATGATATGTGACCAAATGTGTCTCATGATGAAAGTATAACATGTGCCCCACATAATTATTAAGTTTGAAACAGTTATCTTCCATAGTTCAGGGTCAAGGTCACTTCAAAATATGTATACAATCCAACTTTGAAGAGCTCCTGTGACCTTGAAGCAAGGTCAACCAAACTGGTATCAAAAGATAGGGCTTGCTTTGACCTACATACCACTTGTAGCTAAGGTCGCCATTCTCAATAACGTGGGAGAAAATTGGGAAAATGTGAAAAATGACTGTTTTTGAGACCACATTTATGGCTCCTGTGACCTTGACCTTGAAGCAAGGTCAAGTCACTATGTATGTTTTTTGAGGCCTTGTCATCATACACCATCATGCCACATTTGGTGTTGATAGACTTAATAGTCTCCGAGAAAAATCCAACGTTTAAGTTTTTTACGGACGCCCGGACGGACGCCCGGACGGACGGACGGACGACACGGCTCAGTACATAGACTCACTTTTGCTTCGCATGTGAGTCAATAAATGAAACAAGTTTTAGCCATGATGGATAGTTTTAGTAGGACTTATGCATGACTAAAAGTTGTTTTTGCCATTTTCTCAAAATGTGTTTTTTTCATAGAGTTCAAATCAAATAATTACTAAAACTCATCACAGGATGATGATGATGACTTGTAATTTTGCAGGTATGTTACATATATAATAATTTATGATCATACAGACACTTTTTGCTGTGAACTGATTATTTGGCCAGATATGATTTTTTTCCTTTGATGTTGAACCTACTTTATCTGCATTTCGGATATTGATGTGGAAGCAATAAGTACATTTTTTTTACTTTTTGCATTACAAACATAATCTTCTGTACATTTAAAGATAAAGAGTGTACAATTTTAATGCAAAAAGAATTTTCAAGAAATATCAAGTAGTTAAGAAGTTATAGAAATTTGAAAAGATACAGAAATTTGCATATTTTTGCATGTTAGGCGGCCATTTTGGATTACCCATAATTCTAATTACTGTCAAACTTTGATGTTTTGATTTACTGTTATGAGTCATTCTTAGCTAGTGGAGACTCTCAGGAAACACCTCTTTCAAGCCCCCAAAACAAAATGTATGATAATTATTTTTACAAAATCAAATCATATTTGTGTTTTACTTATGTAAATGCATCTGGAAAAACGGTACCGTGGCAAAATGTTTATTTTATGCATGTTTAATTTTAATTCAATCCCGAATTTTGTGCTGAAAATGGCGTCGGAAAACGGGAAAGCTGACACCATGCTTTTGCTTTGTCCCATGCAATAACTTTGAAGTTAGTGAAACCCAATTCATTGCTTGTATGTGGTTGGCCATGGACTGAATAAAGGAGCTATACATTCAAAAGCTTTTAATTGCTTGCTTTTGGTCGTAAATTGGCGGTTTAAAATCGAGGGTTACTTGCGTACTCATGGTGTCACAAAATTCCGCTCTTCAACTTTAGGTCCAGCAGACGACAAAACTACACAATACACAGAATTCTGTTGGAAACTGGAAAACATATGAAACACAAGCACGTTGTTATAAAGAAAAGGAGAAAGTAGATTGCAGGAGGCTTGTAATGTCTTGGTTTGAGTTTGGTGTCGCGTTCGTCACGCAGGTTCGCAAAGTTCGTTTTCAAAGGTTTAAAAAAAAATGCTGCGACATCGCTACGACTGACTGGCCCAGAAACCTGTATTTTCATACTCTACACCAAACTTGATGACTTTTTATGCAAATTAGTCACGTGTGGCGCCTTTCTACAGCAAATTCAATGACGTGTCACACGTTGGCAATCCCACGTGCGCAGGTTACCACGTGTTTCACTTTGTACTGTTCTGGTTGAAAATCGCTCGATTTCGGACTTCTTTCGTTTGCAAAGTGTGCGCAGTTTCTAAAGCTATATAGTATTGAATACAATGCTCAGTTTTGACTGAGCAGCGATAGATTTAGAAACTTAGTTGATTTGCTACCGGAAAATTTCCATCGCGTGTCGATTTTTTGGGTGTCGTGTGTGTTGCTGGTAACCGGGAAACCAAGTGATCTGCGTTGCTTTTGTAGAAAACGTCTTGTTTCTTTCCGTCATGTATGTTTTGTCGATCAAACTAACTATTGCTGGAGTACTGAGTAGTGATTTCTCTTTTAAATTCTCAAGGAACTTTGAAGCATGGGATCGGGTTTCTTGCATCACGCGCGTCACCATTTAGTGTCGCGCATCGCGCAGGTTACCATTTTCATACATTTGAATAGCCAATTTTCATCAAATAATTAGTGTTACTATGTGATCCTTGAAATATTTCAAGTGTCTGTATGTGAAAATCATGTGGCTTTAGTATGACTGTGATTGTACAAAAATCTGGACTGAAGGGGAAAAAATAAGTGGGATGGTAACCTGCACATGGCGTCACACATTTGTTTGCCTCATTCCCCTTACCAGTTGCACTTATTATCTTTAAAAATCATTCACACTGATGGATAAATGAGTACTCCAATCATATTAATAGTTTTTTTGGGGAAAAAAAGATTTCTAGTTATTAATTTCTTGCATTGGTTTCACAACATCATGCAGGTTACCCGTGCAGGGACCACCCACAATTATTTTTTTTTTGGTCTAAAGTATTATAGACACTGATTCACTGCTTACATATTCAGATAGTCGATACACATCTCTTCAAAATGGCACAAGTTGTTGGACCCTTCTGGTAAGTTTGTTATTTGAATCAAATTCCTGTATTTGGTCTCCACTAGCTAAGAATGACTCTTATGAGTTCTTTCATGCCAATGAAACAAAAAAAATTCAATAACCATATTAAAAAATTTCATGCTTCCTAGTAGTGTCTTGCCTTAAAGATGATTGTCATTGGTTGCTTCCAAACAACATTTTGTAGCAGTTATGATGCACTGAAGTTGTAAAAGCATTTTTTGTGGTTTCAGGATATAGCGTCTTTGAACATCAATAACTTTGGAAATAAGTATGTTCATATACATTTTTTTACTGTTTTAGGTAGAAAAAAAGTTGAACTCTTTGTGCAAACTGTTTTTGGGCCCCTGGTTGACTTTTTTAATTTATGAATGATTGGGTGTAGAGGGAAACTGTGCACAGTATGCAATACCGTGAAAGCTGCCAGCAGACGATCGAGCAGCATACAGGCCTGTATAGCTGCGATGGCATCTGGGGTCTCCCATTAGAAAAAGTGACTGGCATCAATAGGTTAGAAAGCTTTTCCTCGCACTTGGCAGGTTTCACGGTATTGCATACTGTGCTCAGTTTCCCTCTACACCCTATCATTCATAAAAAATAAAAAGTCAACCAGGGGCCCAAAAACAGTTTGCACAAAGAGTTCAACTTTATTTCTACCTAAAACAGTAAAAAAATGTATATGAACATACTTATTTCCAAAGTTATTGATGTTCAAAGACGCTATATCCTGAAACCACAAAAAATGCTTTTACAACTTCAGTGCATCATAACTGCTACAAAATGTTGTTTGGAAGCAACCAATGACAATCATCTTTAAGGCAAGACACTACTAGGAAGCATGAAATTTTTTAATATGGTTATTGAATTTTTTTTGTTTCATTGGCATGAAAGAACTCATAAGAGTCATTCTTAGCTAGTGGAGACCAAATACAGGAATTTGATTCAAATAACAAACTTACCAGAAGGGTCCAACAACTTGTGCCATTTTGAAGAGATGTGTATCGACTATCTGAATATGTAAGCAGTGAATCAGTGTCTATAATACTTTAGACCAAAAAAAAATAATTGTGGGTGGTCCCTGCACGGGTAACCTGCATGATGTTGTGACACCAATGCAAGAAATTAATAACTAGAAATCTTTTTTTCCCCAAAAAAACTATTAATATGATTGGAGTACTCATTTATCCATCAGTGTGAATGATTTTTAAAGATAATAAGTGCAACTGGTAAGGGGAATGAGGCAAACAAATGTGTGACGCCATGTGCAGGTTACCATCCCACTTATTTTTTCCCCTTCAGTCCAGATTTTTGTACAATCACAGTCATACTAAAGCCACATGATTTTCACATACAGACACTTGAAATATTTCAAGGATCACATAGTAACACTAATTATTTGATGAAAATTGGCTATTCAAATGTATGAAAATGGTAACCTGCGCGATGCGCGACACAAAATGGTGACGCGCGTGATGCAAGAAACCCGATCCCATGCTTCAAAGTTCCTTGAGAATTTAAAAGAGAAATCACTACTCAGTACTCCAGCAATAGTTAGTTTGATCGACAAAACATACATGACGGAAAGAAACAAGACGTTTTCTACAAAAGCAACGCAGATCACTTGGTTTCCCGGTTACCAGCAACACACACGACACCCGAAAAATCGACACGCGATGGAAATTTTCCGGTAGCAAATCAACTAAGTTTCTAAATCTATCGCTGCTCAGTCAAAACTGAGCATTGTATTCAATACTATATAGCTTTAGAAACTGCGCACACTTTGCAAACGAAAGAAGTCCGAAATCGAGCGATTTTCAACCAGAACAGTACAAAGTGAAACACGTGGTAACCTGCGCACGTGGGATTGCCAACGTGTGACACGTCATTGAATTTGCTGTAGAAAGGCGCCACACGTGACTAATTTGCATAAAACGTCATCAAGTTTGGTGTAGAGTATGAAAATACAGGTTTCTGGGCCAGTCAGTCGTAGCGATGTCGCAGCATTTTTTTTTAAACCTTTGAAAACGAACTTTGCGAACCTGCGTGACGAACGCGACACCAAACTCAAACCAAGACATTACAAGCCTCCTGCAATCTACTTTCTCCTTTTCTTGATAACAACGTGCTTGTGTTTCATATGTTTTCCAGTTTCCAACAGAATTCTGTGTATTGTGTAGTTTTGTCGTCTGCTGGACCTAAAGTTGAAGAGCGGAATTTTGTGACACCATGAGTACGCAAGTAACCCTCGATTTTAAACCGCCAATTTACGACCAAAAGCAAGCAATTAAAAGCTTTTGAATGTATAGCTCCTTTATTCAGTCCATGGCCAACCACATACAAGCAATGAATTGGGTTTCACTAACTTAAAAGTTATTGCATGGGACAAAGCAAAAGCATGGTGTCAGCTTTCCCGTTTTCCGACGCCATTTTCAGCACAAAATTCGGGATTGAATTAAAATTAAACATGCATAAAATAAACTTTTTGCCACGGTACCGTTTTTCCAGATGCATTTA
>JAWQFJ010000486.1:0-7500 GCA_034096865.1 Theodoxus fluviatilis
GCTTCGCTAAAGTATTAACAAGTCAAGAATCTACAAAACTATTACCTTCGTCTTCTTCCCCCCAACCCACCCCTCCTCGCCCCATCCCACCCCACCCCATCGCCTTCCGAAAGAAGAAGACAGAAGACAATAAAAACAGAAAAAAAAAAAAACCCCCCCCTCCCAGACAAAAAAAAAAAGTGTAAAAAACAAAAGGGAAAAAGAAAGAAACAGAAAGAAAGAAAATAAAGAAAGAAATAAATGAAGAAATGAAAGAAAGAAACAAAGAAGAATGAAAGAAGAACCAAATAAGAAAGAAAAACGTAATTATACTCCGAGTATCTGAGCCGCGCGTTGTATACGGCGAGCGCCTCGGGGCGCTGTGCCACATTGAACTTTCGAGGTAATGGGAAGTAGGTGAGAGCGCCCCGGTGTCGCTTGCCTTATACAACTCCCATGCAGCCTGCTGATCCAGCGGTGAGATATATCAGTTGGTGAGGTCAGATAATCCGCCAGTCTCAAATTAATTCACAGCATTTCCCTTTCAGTTACACACTGCATGTTTTGCGGCTTTTAACAAAATCGGCGTTTTAGTAAACTTCACATAGTCAGTATTACATTTGTGCATTCTTCGATTTCTGCACCAAAGTTGGAATTTTCCCCCTCCCCCCTTTTCCCACTCTCATCTCCCATCACATCCCACCCCCCACCCCTCCCACACACCCCTCCCACACACCCTTTTTTCCACCTCAGCGTTGCGAGGGTCTGCATGGTGACCGCAACAAACAAAAAACAGGGGGAGGTTACTCTACAAAATTTGATATTTCATTTCGTTTATTGAAAACACACTGTTGTGCGTTTGTGTCCACGAACAGTAAACAGTAAACAGTCCCTGAATATTCTATTATCTGTTGCTCTTGTAACTCGAGGCTTTCGTTCCTTTTCACCCTGTCTTCCAGCACCACATTTCTTTCCACGGTAATTCTTCTTTTAATGCAACCGTCACTGTCAGATTTGTTTTGAATGTGAGTGTCACCTGCGTGAACTATTTCGAAGTGTGCTGGTTGGTTACCCCGTTCATCAAATTTGGTACGTGCACTTGTGTTCTCCTTGCATTGTGCGTATTATATTCAGAGGAACTAGCAATAAGTACATGTTTTCAGCTAGGTTTTTACTTCAATATTGCGTCTTTGGATGTCAATGTAAGAATGTTTCGAATAGATACTAGATAGAGCATGGAACTGATGGAGCATCCTGTTACTTGTTCACCACAGGTGTTGCACTGTTGACTCACAGCTGTGTGCTTTGTATGTGTTGTCTGTTTGTTGTTGTCATATATTCACTGATTCTGTTGTCATTTATTCTTTGCTCTAAAACTCACAAAGAATATTTCTTATGTCACTTTGCACGCTTTTGCCACGCTCAATAGAGTACCCGTTTCAGCCACGGTGTCTTCCAAGTTATATAATCATAATGTTGCTGTCTTTCGCGCTTCAGCAGTAGATTCTCTTCATTTAGAATGTGTGCCAGTCTGAGGAAAAAGGTCATGACCGCAGTTTATGTTGACCGTCTTATTGTCTCCAATTCCCTGCGCGTCAGCTACACTCTTCAGTCTTCGTCATCACCACGTGAAGTAGTTTGGTTCACTGCTGCAGCACAGTCGTACAGCTTTAGTTGAACTTTGCTCTGCCACATCGTTCTGGACACAGTTGTGCTGTTGTAAAGGAGAAGAAGAAAGTATCTCAAGGAGAGAACATGTATGAATGAATGTAAGAATCAATTTTATTTCACAAGGGTAATAAATTAGGCAGAGATGCCTATCCAGCCTTTAGCCCTCCAACACAGGCGTTCACAATGTGAAAGAACTGTAAACAGAATTAAATGTTTAAAAGACAGACAGACAGACAGAAAGACAGACAGACAGACAGACAGACAGACAGACAGACAGACAGACAGACAGACAGACAGACAGACAGACAGACAGACAGACAGACAGACAGACAGACAGACAGACAGACAGACAGACAGACAGACAGACAGACAGATGCACACACAGACGCATACACAGACACACAGAGGAAGAAAGTGTGAATTGTTTGTGAGAGAGAGAGATTGATTAAACTTTATTTTTCAAGGGAAATACATGAATTAGGCATAACTGCCTATCTTACATCCAGCCCTTGTTAAAACAAGAAAACAAACAAACAAATCCAATCCCATCCCCCCCTCCACACAAAATTCACACAATAACACAGGTTACAATCAATTCATGGTAACAAAATACCACGTTGAAAATAGCCACAAAGTGAATTTAGAATAAGATGAAAGTATCTAGGATTACTGCATAAGAAAAGTATGTAGTTTCAATTTAAATTTATCTAAAGATTTGGCAATTTTTAGAGAATTGGATTGTGTGTTCCACATAGTAGCCCCTGAATAAGATAGGCTATGTTTAAAAAAATCAATCCTAGGTTGTGGGATTATACAGTTATGTACACGAATATTTGAAATTGAATGTTGGAATAAGTTTATCAAATAATCAGGCACATCACAATCATTAATTCTTTTCATTAAGACACATTTATTGAATTGTAAATGCTTATTAAAAAGCAATATGTTAAGTTCTTTCATTTTGTCATGTGTAGATAGTGAACTATCTGTTATCATAAGCTTAGAGGCTCTTCGATACAATGACTTCAGCCTTTTCACACCTGAGCTTCTGCACTTTATGAAGGGGGGGGGGGGGGGGGGGGGGGATATGAGAGAGAGAGAGAGAGAGAGAGAGAGAGAGAGAGAGAGAGAGAGAGAGAGATGCTTGCAAAAGACTAGGAGAGAGGCTAATACAGAATGAGTGTACAAGATAAATGTATTAGGAAGTCTTATCAGAGATAATATTCTAATGGAGCCTTGAAGGCCTTCACACGAAGAGTTTCTCTCACCTGACAAGCTGTAATAAGAGCACAGCCAAGGACCAGAAGTGGAGACGGTGACTTTGTGTCAGCTACACCAAGACTTTGGAATGTTCTTCCAACGCAACTCAGACAGGCTCCATCTCTCCAGCCTTCAAGAGGATGTTGAAGACTGTTCTCTCTTCCAGATTGACTCATTGATGTGTAGTGCTGTAGAGCAGAAGTTCTGCTGATTCCAGCACTCTACACTCTACAAGTGCTTTACATACACATACAGACATGTACAAATGCCTTTGAAAGGAGAAGAAAGGGTGAGGTGGAGAGAGAGAGACTATAAGAGAGAGAGAGAGAGAGAGAGAGAGAGAGAGAGAGAGAGAGAGAGAGAGAGAGAGAGAGGAGGGGGGTGGGGAGGAGGTAGGGAGGGAGAGAGAGAGAGAGAGAGAGAGAGATTATTTTCAAATTTGCATGGTATAGATACATATTCATGCAAGCACATCGAAAGTCTTTTGCCTTCAATGTAACTCTTTTAGTGCTAACAGTGTAAATAACACAACATATATTATAAGTTAACCATTTTTCTCAAAAATAGGATATAATTATGTCTTTGTGTGTTTGCATGTGTGTGAGTGTGTGTGCCTGATTCTCTCTCTCTCTCTCTCTCTCTCTCTCTCTCTCTCTCTCTCTCTCTCTGTGTCTCTGTCTCTCTCTCTCTCTCTCTCTCTCTCTCTCTCTCTCTCTCTCTCTCTCTCTCTCTCTCTCTCTCCTGTGCAGATTTTTCCCTTTTCTTGCTGTTGTTTGCAGTCAGATTTTCCTGATTCACGGTGTCCTTTCATATATAGAGACTTTGGTAGTTGCAGCAGCTGTCAGTTGTCATTGACTAGACTTGAAACCAGCCATAACAGATCAGCCAGCCATGAGATATAGGTCAAATTTGATGATTATGTCACGGGGTACACTGGTGCATGTGACACTCATCACATGCCATTTTCATCCAGCTGGTGTTCCAAGATGCCTAGAGCTCTGGTGTGCTGGAGTGATAGGCTTTGTTCTTATGGGGCCTGAGTCTGTAGTGCTGGCACTGCCAGCCCCCTGCAACTTGGGGAGGTGTCAAAGGGTTGAGTGATATGGAAACACTTGGACCATCAGGGCTATTGATATACCTCTCCAAACCCACTCAGATTGTGTGGAAACTTATGTTGGACAGGATAGTGAAGAGTGGTGATAAGTATAATTTATCTCTTGACTTGACATAGATGTTTCATTGCCAACAAGGCAGCATTCATGATCTTGTGACTCAGAGGATGTGATTGCAAGGTTGAGACCAGGTCATGTGTCTACAGGGTCATGGCCTTTGATAGTCTTCCTGGGGCAGACGGTGCTACATTCCACCTTTCAATATACATGTATTGAGAGACAATACAGAATTACACTGTACAATAAAATACTACACTTATGTACATGTATGTTGTGCTTGACTGTAGTCCACTGCATTCCACCGTACTGAGTAGTATTTTACCCATCATGGGAAACCATTTTTACTTTGATGAAGCACTACTACTATTATTGATCATGCTGAACTATTGCAACGTGTTTCCGTACATTAGTAATACAGTACAACCCCTGAAATGCGACCCCCTTGTTTACGACTACCCCTCTTTAAAGACCAGAATTTTTCTGACGGGTTGTTTTCCTTATTTACTTGCCTTCTCATTTACGACTCCCCCTCTAACGCGGTTTACGACCGAACTTTAAAGGCTTTTTACGACTTTTCAACAAAAATGTCCAAATTACGACCGAGAGATCGCACTCTTTTTAATCATTGAAATAAATCCGCTGAACGTTTGGATACACGTAGTCAGCATTTTCATGGAGCAGCAGACGACGTCGATTAGTCAAATCGCGCGAGAACGAGAAAGCGCGCGCAATGAGAAAATCATGGCAGAGAAAGCAGGTCGTTCATCATTGCTCGGAAAAAGAAAACGTACTCCTTTGACTCTAGAGCAAAGAGTTGATGTTGTGAAAAGAAGCAATTCGGGAGAAAGTGCTATTTCGATTGCAAAGTCCCTTTCTGTTGGAAAGACACAAATTCAAGGCATAATCAAGGACAAAGAGTCAATTCTTTCTCGCTGGAAAGATGGAGATCGTGGCGACAGGAAGTACGCCAAAGTAAGAAAATGTACTTTCAGTGAAGTAAATGATCGTGTTTGGGAGTGGTTTTGCGATGCTAGGCGCAGAAAAATACCAGTGACTGGAAAACTCATTCAAGAGAAGGCAATTCTTTTGTCGGTGGAGCTGGGGTTGGATGATTTCACTGGATCAAATGGCTGGCTTGATCGGTGGTTAAAACGGCACAATGTGCAGGCTGCTTGCCTCAGTGGTGAGAGAGGAGAGGTGGACAGTGCCACTGTAGATGACTGGAAAAAGAGACTCCCTGATTTGTGCGCTGTTTTTCTACCGGAAAATGTGTTCAACGCCGACGAAACCGGTTTGTACTTTAGAGCCATGCCATCGAAGTCAATGGTGGAAAAGGGAAAGGATGATGCTGCTGGGGTGAAAATTTCAAAGGAGAGAGTGACAGTCTTGCTTTGTGCAAGTGCCTGTGGGGAAAAACTGAAACCTCTTGTCATTGGGCGCAGTGCTAAGCCCAGGTGTTTCTCTGTCTCTGTCTCTCTCCTTCTCTCAGCAATACAGCACAAGACGTTCACTCAGCATAAAAACACACACAAATAAACAGAGCAAAAAAAAATTGTGTGTTTTAGGTGCAGTGCAGTGTGTGGCAGAAGCTGCAGCTGATGAAGATGCACTTGATGATCATGGCGCTGAGACCCTCTTGAATGGTGTCACTATGGAAGAGTTTGCGGACTGTGATGCTGATCTCCAGACTTGCCCAGAGGAAAGTTTGGATGTTGACAAGGTGGAGTCTGCCAGTGAACCTTGTGTTGATGAATGTGAGGAGAAAGATGAACAATCACCTCATGTTATTATTGACAGCAAAACCGCCTCTGGTTATGCACATGCGCTGGCAAGATATGCTCTTGCTAATGGCCTTCCTGATGCAGCTGATTTCCTGTCTGGTTTACAGACTGAGATTGAGAGAAAGTGTTTGAAGGCAAAGAGTGACCTCCCTCAGAGAACAATTTCATCATTGTTTTTGTCAGGCAAACCTGCAGTGACACAGACTTGCCCACCAAATGAACAGGATTAGGTTGTGTTGTGGACTATATTGTGGACATGAACTGAACAATGCTAATCTCTCATTATCCATTCTTTAGTTTTTTTTAGGTGGTGGTTTCTTCATGTGGTTTCCTTTAATTTGTTTAATTTGCAGAGTTGTATGTGTGTTCACTTTCTGTGAAAATGCCCATGTGGCGTTATGTTGATGTGCTATGTATATATTTATTCATTTATTAATGTGTAGTCATGAACTGAACAATTTTGGCTGAAGTTATTGGCTTGATTGATTATGACCATTAAATGTCTATACATGTATTTTGCAAAGACTAAAGAGTTGGGTCATTGCAGTTTGAAACTTATTGAATGGCATTTGTTGTGAACACTCACCCCTCTTATAAGACCCCCCTCTTTTAAGACCGGTTTTCACAGGTTTTTTGGAAGTCGTAAAAGAGGGGTTGTACTGTAGTAGAGTAAAGACTTGATAATTGCTCAGTTACCACTGTTATAACTAGCACACAGTATTGAGAGTATGCAGTACATAGGTATTACTTTACAATGCACTATACTGATCAATGTCTTTTTTCTTCAATACTAAATACACGGAGTTCTGATTCCATCCAATCCACATTATTAGTATATTACCTTGCCAAGGAGTTTTTTCTTCTTCTTAATGCCACACTCTTGAACAGATACATTCCTTTCTCTAGCTACCGTCTCTGCAGGACTTTAACAAATCATCAATCAAACTCTCTCTCTCTCTCTCTCTCTCTCTCTCTCTCTCTCTCTCTCTCTCTCTCTCTCTCTCTCTCTCTCTCTCTCTCTCTCTCTCTCTCCTCAAATGGTAATAGTACTAATGATCCTAGTTACATGATGTGACAATGTACCCAGAGGCACTAGTACTTCGAAGAATATAAATTCTTGTTGATTGCGTAGTGGTTCAGTTAGAACTGCAAACACTATTACTGGGATGTAAAGGTAGAATGATAATATTCTTGCTGTTTTCAAAGATTTAACTCCCTATGGCATAAGTCTGTGTCTGTGGATAGTCTGTGTCTGGATATGTATTGAATTATTGATAATTTCTAGGTAGTTAGCACTTAGTTCTGAGAATTCAAGCACATGTGTGAGGGTTTTTTTCACTTTGAATATCAAACTATGGATAATGCAGTCAGATGTAAAGATGGCGCAGAGTGGTGGCATTACATGTATTCTGAAAGCGTGTTTCATCATTGCAGAGATTGTTTATTAACACATTGTTCTGTAATGAGCAAAGAATGCAAGGTAATGGTAAAGTTTGTTAATTTCTGCAATAAAGTTCAAAGCCTTTGCAGGACACACTTGAAAGAAACTCATTCCTGTCACGTGAGATAGTGCTGCCTGCTATCTCTGTCTTTGTCTCCTCTCAAGCTGCACCATTTGCCCTATCTGTATAAACACT
>JAWQFJ010000486.1:12500-15000 GCA_034096865.1 Theodoxus fluviatilis
TACACGGTGCTTTGAGAAATTATTACTGTTATGTAGTTACAGTTTCTTCATGTGTCAGCATTCGGGCTAAGGAAAAAATGGAAACTCAGGTGCATGTTCGTCAAATGTAAACAGGAGAGTGTGTGGTCTACATTCTCACTTCTTGCAATTCTTCCTTGAGATTCCTTCCTTCTCCACTGGTCTACTCTTTTTTGGACTAGATTTTGTTTGATGCAGATCATGTAGCATGCCTTTGAGTCACAAAGTGCTATTTGAATTTTCTTCATCTTCTGCAAGGACTATGATGTATTCATCATCTTCTTTGTGCAGCTTGAGGTTCAGTTTTGCACATAGTTCATTCAAAGAGATCCACTGAGATCTGGGCCAGTTTACTTTGCTTTTCCTTTTCATGAGGTATTTGTCAATTGTGAGTCATATCCTGCAAAGTTTTCTTTGTTATATGCCAGTTACATACATACATACATACATACATACATACATACATACATACATACATACATACATACATACATACATACATACATACATACATACATACATACATACATAGATATCAAAACACTTCATTGCCAAAAATGATACAGAGATCAATGTGCAATTTGAAACACAAGCTCACTGGGACCCACTAGCCAAGACATGACCCCTTCTTGCCCATACTCTCCTGGAGCCAATCATTACTGACATGCTCAGGTACTTGGCAATACGCTTACTTCTTCTCCTGACCAGCCCTGTCATGGCAAGTCCTGACACTACTTGTCTCTCTCTGTCTGTCTGTCTGTCTGTCTGTCTCTCTCTCTCTCTCTCTCTCTCTCTCTCTCTCTCCCTCTCTCCCTCCCTCCCCCCTCCCCCCCCCCCCCCCCCTCTCTCTCTCTCTCCTCAGTATGTGCATTTACTACATGGCATATGTAGATTATCACGCAGCTTGTATACCTGGTTGAAAACCTTTTTCAATAATATTATATCAAGCTGGGTGTCATCATGGGTGTGAGCTGGTCAGGTGAAAGTCAAGGACTTACAGTTCGCGTCATTATGTGACCTCGTCTAGCCCAGACTCTTCTTGATCCAATCATCACCGAGATGCTGCATTTTGCCAGGCCTTTGCTCACTCTCTTGGGTAAGCCCAGTAGTGTCAGGCCTGGGACTACGTGTCGGTGCACGGTTCCAAGAGAACCAGTATCATCAGGACAACGATCTTGGTGGAAAAACCCACTTCACAAAGCCATATATACATACATACGTACATACATATATACATACATACAATGATACATTCATACATATATACATTCATACATACATACATACATTCATACATACATTCATACATACATTCATACATACATACATACATACTGGAGTAGGCCCCGAAAGCTCCACGGATATGGGGTCCAGCTGAGGAGGGTAATCGTGTGGCGGCTGCCGTATGTGTTTTTTCAGCAATGATGATCCCATACACACTTGACAAGCCGCATACTGAAACAAAACGGAACAGCACAAATCCATCAAATGGACACTGCATATAACTCATTCATTGTGTGAATAGCAGAGGGCACGAACTATCATCTTGCACATTGACATGTTGACAATCTGTGCTTTCGTTGAGAGGGCCCGAGCAGCTCAAAGCAGGCTCTGCAGTATCACGTACATGCTTTTAACCTCGTCGCACTGTTTAGATACTGGATATCATTCATTAAAAAGTAAACTAATAGTAGTTTGCACTCATTAGATACTTTCTCTCGTCGATTGGATTATGAATGGTTTGCTCTTTGTCTTGTCGTTGTTGAGGGGAGTTATTCTGAAGATGACCCCTCGCATATTTTGGATATCTTTAGCATGATAACTACTTGAACGAACTGCTTGCTTGCTTTTCGTCAATAACGACAAATATTGTGCAGGGGAAAGAAAGATTCGCACCTCGGACATGACCACCTGTCGTATCCTTCAGATGGATGTACACATGTGGTTTAGATGCCCAAATGCGTCAATTTGTAAAATACCCGAAATCAGGCCAGCCGGTCTGACCTCACGTGTGCATTGTCAGTGCCAGAGCTGAGATATTTCACCAGCCATTGCATAATCGTATACATGTAGTTGTTGGATTGGATTGGCGTCTAAATGGTTAAACTAGTTCGTCTGTAGTATTGGCCTACGGTATATAGCCTCATTAGACCAAATAATCTGCCCCTGTCCGGGTGCTTGTAAACCTTTTTGTAAACCTTTTTGGCTGCTTAGGGCCGCCCCTGCTTCAGCTGCTAGACCAGGCGCTGACAGCCCTTTAGCCAGGCCCCCAGGGCTGCCAGTGCTGACAGGGTATGGAGCGGTTCTGGCAGTATGTTACACTTACCTGAGCCGCTAGAACACACGCACACTGAGAAACGCACCTCTGGCTGACCTACACAGATGAGCAAATGGAGGTCTTTATGGCGTACAGGGCAGACTTTGTTGTCATTCATTTTGATTTGTGTATTCACCAACTTGTTTTCATCGGTTTTTTGCGTTC